>JAGXJF010000817.1:0-28890 GCA_019208055.1 Stipa capillata | reverse complement strand
TGGCATGGTAATGTTATCAAGTACTTGTGTGTATCGACTACTGATCCAGGGATCGATACAGTAAACACAAGGGTTTATCCGGCCTTAAAACCGGGTAGTCCACAGGTCTATTCCAGGAAGTGCCTCCAGCAGCTACCAGAGAACTCTCCAAAAAAATCCATGAGTACGTTTCGAACTTCACAACAATTCTACTTGTGCTTGCAAATTTATTATACTAACCGGTACTTTTCATATTTCAAATGCAGGCAGGGTAAGAAAGGCAGGAAGGACGATGATTGGACAATGACACAACACCGGTGGAAGGAAATGTGGGACAACTTGGCTGCACAAGAGGTCATCCCTGAACTAAGGTAAATAATTTGTGACACTCAGCTAACATATGTTTTGTCTTCCATGTCAGTTACACTGTTATGTTATACGTAGGCAATACGACGAGAGCACGTACGACGACTACCTGCGGTGGTACGTGCCAAGGACCCGAACTAGGCTCACGTGTCCTCCACCCGAGAGACGAGCGACCATCACACATGCTGATCAGCTACGGTTGGGGACGGATCGGTACCGAGCTTCACGTCGTGACGACATGGTAATATTTGCAAATATTGGGATGTATTTGATAAAAAAAATGGACATCTCGAGGACAAAAAATAACCTTCCATATGCAGTTTGATCGAGCCATGCGGATCCACAATACTGCCGCATCCGAACTTCGCTCTAGCCGTTATCGCGACCATCCCCTTATGCAGAAGATTAAGGATATGTATGAGGATGCCAAAGGGATTCTCAAGACTTTGAGCTGCGGTCGGACAGACGACATACTACCGCACGCTTCAAACATGCCAGAGCTGAGGTCTGCACGACCAAGTGAGGCAGTAGATACACGTGCCGCTTCTGGACGTCGAGACGTATGCCATTTCAAATGTTAGAGGTTACCTTTTCGCATATACTCTATGTGATATTAATTGAATCGTACTTCTTACATTTAACAGTCCGAGGTGCGTGGAGACACCATACTTTTGAGGAGGTCATCTACGCGAGCTGGTAAACGACTGCAGGTACGCTACATGACCGGAAGCTCACTCACTCCACTTTTGTACGTATATTTTTGACGTACGCAATGCTCACTTGTTTGACATAGTATGACTCGGCGCACGAGCAAGGCCAGACATCAGAGGGCCAGACATCGGAGGGTGGTGCACCTCGAAAGGTATGTCTTTTGTAAATGACGTCAAGTTTTCCATATATCTTCTGTATGATTTTGCATATACCTTATTTCTAACATTTGTAGTTCGAGGAACGTGAGGACACATCGCTACAGCCAATGTCGTCCACACGAGGTCCTCGAGGATTTCAGGTGCACTTAATTTATTGCATACCAAAATTAAATGAATGATGAGTTATGAAAAATAATTACTAAGCAATTATCAATTTCGAATTTAGTTCGATATGGATTCGTCCGACGAACAGCCCCAAGGGTCTCACGGAGTATGTGATCTTAAATTTTTGATACTTAAGTGTTGCCGTTCTATCTAAAATTCAGTTTGCAATAATACTTCCATAATTTTTCAGACAATGGATATGAATGATTCGTCACAGGATGATGCCACTTTTGCTGTCGAGACCCCATGGATGCAATCTACACTTCAGTACCAGTCCCTTGTTCGCGGGGGAGGTTATGACCCTGGTTCGTCCCACGGCCCGGGCCACAATTGGGTAGACAATTTATTTGCACAAAGTCAGATTGAGCATAGCCAAATTTATACTCAGCCAGAACCTACTCAAGAGACTCAAGAGACTCCGCAGTACGACCTCCGGACAAACCCGATGCGGCATGAACAATTTACTTTCCCCTCAGATCACATGCCACCTAGACACAAGAGGGGAAGAGGCCGTTGATCGCTCTATTTGTTTATTTATTCCGGATGGTTGTACTGTACTACTTTGTTATTTTGTAACGATCCAGTTTGCGAACAATATTTAAGAAGTTTCTTCGATGCAATTCTAGAGTTCGATACATAGAAATCAGTAAACAGGGGCTACAATATGACGGAACAAATCGTAAACTACATGAAGTCATCTTCGCTATCACTTGCGAAGAGCCCTAGAGCGGCGGCTTTGAAGCAAAACTTCTCGAGATAAGAAGGTCTTCTTCTCTCCTGAGCTGCGTCTCGGTTTATATAGGAAATGAGAAGGTGCAGTAATATGGAGAGAAAATTACGGGAGGATTGTACAGGAAATGGCAGCAGGAGAAAAAACTGAAGAATTGTGAAGTCTAGCTGGCGTTTCTTTTAACGTAGCAAACGCCAGCTTCCATGGCGTTTGAATACTTTGCCATAAACACGCTTCTGTTCTGCCAATTCCTTGAGCGTTTCCCCTTGTAAGCCAAACGCCGTGGCTCCTGGCGTTTTCTCTGGAGGCCGAAACGCCAGGTGCTCTGGCGTTTGCCTTCTCTCCGCGGGTGGGGGGTGCGGCAGCCTCCTCCCGCGGGTGGGGGGTGCGGCAACCTCCTCCCGCAGGCCTGGGGTGCGGCAGCCCCTCCTCCCGCGGGTGGGGGGTGCGGTAGCCTCCTCCCGCGGCCTGGAGGAGCGGCACGCGGCCTGGGGGTGCGGCAGCGGGCCTTTTTTGCCTTTGATTTCGCGCGGGGGCCGTTTCTGCCGTTGACGCGTCGGGGGGGGCCGATAATGCATTTTCTCCGATATTTTCGACCGGATATGTACATTATTAATTATGATATGAGATGTCAGTAATGTCACTGAGTACGTGCCTTCGAAGAAGAAAAATTGACCACAACACGAACCAGATGTTTCCCTCCGAAAGCGATCACCATGATACAAAATTGTATATGTTTTTTAGCAGAGATCGATACATATCATCGCAAGATAAAAAAAGACATCAATACATATCAACAGCTTGACAACAGACGCCCCCACTGACAAAAATAAACTAACTTAGCAAGCAGCGTACACGCACGGTTGATTTCTATATAATAAAACATGTCGCGTCACGGCGCATATCAATCTGAGAAGTGACAGTGATAGCCCTCTTTCTTGTTGTCAAATTTACCTGTACCGAACACAAGTGGGCCTCCGACTCCAGGCTCATTGGTACTTATCCATTTGCTTATTACCAAGTATCTTGATCACGCAAGCTAAATCTGCAAGAGTGACGGATATTGAAGTGTGAAAGAGCGTGTTTTCCGAGGGACCGTAGGGGCGCCTTCGGCCGTTTCCGTCCGACGAGCCTGAAATCACCGGTGATCCCCACGTTCGCACGTCGGAATCTGGTCGGTTTCGCCGGCAACGAGACCTCTTACCCCCAGGTACGTATGCTAGCGTTGCATGCAGGTGACGAGGATGGTGGAGACGGCTGGACGACAGTGACCTCTTGCCGTGGCACGGTGAAGCCGACATCAGCGGGCGAGGCGCAGCATGTCGCCTACGCCATGCATGCCGGTTCTTAAGACACGCTCGGCGGGGCGGCAATAGCAGGGGCCACTGCCGCCGGCACAGACCTTGCCGGCGATGAACGCTTGGCGCAGTTTTTGCGGCAGTGAGCATCACTACTGCAGAATCAGCTATAGAAGCCAACTTATCAGTGACGAGCACCCAAAAAACACGTCACTGGTAAACCGAAAATTTAGCAGTGGCGGGCGATAATTGCCACGTGTCACTGGTAAATAATTACCAGTGACGGGCAGCCGTTAGGACCCGTCACTGCTAAATTTGGAATTACTCGTGGCGGGCTAGAATACGCGCTCGTCACTGATATAATATACTCCAGTGACGTGCTCGTCAACTCGCCCGTCACCGATAAGAATTCCCGCCAAACTTGCTCCCTGAATGCATACCAGTGGCGGGTGTACGTTTGGCTCGTCACTGGTAATATATTTATCAATGGCGGGCCTTTATATGCGTCCGTCACTGGTAATCTGCCCTATAAGTCATCAGCGAGCTCGCTGCTGGCCAGTCGTAGCTCACTGGCCAGCAGCGAGCTCGCCGATCGCCTGCACGTCCGCCGCTGCCGTACACGCCCCTGGTAGGAATCCTGCTCTCCAAAATCATCCCCCACCTCCCTTCTAGCTCCCTTGCCATATCTCTCTCTCTCCCTCCTAATCTCTCTCTCCCTCCCTTGCCATCTCTCTCTCCCTCCTAATCTCTCTCTCTCCCTTGCCTCTCTAGCTTGCTCTCCCTCTTCATGGATTCTAGAACACCGAGTAACAAAGAACACCGAGTAATGTATCTAAAATAGCTTGCTCTCCCTTGCCTCTCTAGCTTGCTCTCCCTCTCTATAGCTAATGTAGATAATTTTACATATATCCAAAAAAATTTACTACATGGATTCTAGAACACCGAGTAACAAAGAACGGATCGAGGTAGTAAGTGAACTTTTGCTCAATAGCATTTCAAGCATTGATTATTTTGTCCGGCCGCAATGTTATGTAGCAAAACATCGATGTATTCTGATGGTGATGAGCAAAATATTCGGCATGTTAGATAAGAAGTTTCCATACATACTGAATTGTAATGTGATCACGTGAAGTCAGCCTCATGAATTCGATCTGTACATTGCTTTAATTGATATATGAGTAATTATATTTCTTATGCACTGAGGCAGAATCATATATATATGTGTAATTATATATGACAAGCAAATGATACTTTGATTCGGTGGATCTGTGGTGATGTGAGATGTGCATGAAATGTATTTCATAAATGTGAATGTGAGATATGCTTGTGGTACCGGCCGTCGAGCCGAGGCAACATTCGTTGCTTTGTTTATTTTTTCAGGGAAACTGAGTTCAACGTTTTGGCGAAATGTTGCTTCGTCAACATTTTGTCAACGTTCGATACTCAATTTTGCATAATTTTAGCAAAGGTCATACCGAAATTTTGAATTTTCAACAATTTATTTCAATAACCTGCCAAATCTTGAAATGTTTTATGTAATATTTCAAAATCTCAATTGCAAAGAAAAATTTTATTATTTTTTGTAGCCTCTCATGAAAGGTTTCATAAGTGTTGTTTCCATTATTATTTTTAGGCTCTCATGAAAGCTTTCATAAGTGTTGTTTCCGTTAATTTTTGTTTAACAAGTTTAATTCCATTTAGGGAACGAACGACCGATGGATCGAAGTTGGATGTATGACGGCGATAGGAACACACAGAGTTTCTATACGTCTTTGAATGAGTTCTTTGATTTCGCCGAGCGAGATATGGCGCGAAAGGGTGGCGCGAAGATATGCTGTCCATGTCGTGATTGCAAAAACTTGAAGATGTACGAAAGGAAATCTGGTTTTTTGCACATGCACCTGGTGCGATGGGGGTTCATGGCAGGTTATACACGGTGGACAAGTCACGATGAGGAGGATGAGGTTGTTGCCGACGACGAAAGGTTAGATGAAGAAGCAGGACATGGGGAGCCGGAAGCAGAACGGTTGGATTATAAAGATGCCGGAGGACATGAAGAGGCCGAAGCGGATACGCGAAGCACGGGGGACAATTTGGCCGGAATGGTCCAGGACCGTCATGTGCAAGAGCAGGTTGTGAAAGAGACGAATAAGGATAGTGTTGCTCGTAGAGAGGCTGCCAAGTTGGAGACACTGGTGAAAGACTCCGAGACTCCCTTGTATCCCGGTTGCAATCCCGAGTACACGCGGCTCTCAGTCACGCTCGAACTTCTAAGACTGAAGGCACTCCACAACAGCACGGACACAAGCCTCGATGAGACATTGGAGTATCACGCAAAAGTTCTGCCGGAGGGGAACGTGTTGCCTCGTGGTTGTGATGAGGCCAAGAAGGTCGTGTGCCCTCTTGAACTGGAGGTGACGAGATACCACGCGTGTCCGAATGATTGCATCATATATCGGAAGCAGTACGCGGACCTAACCAAGTGTCCCGAGTGCAAAGCATCCTGATTCAAGCGGGGAAAGAACTACCAACCAGATGGTGAGAACGGAGCGAAGAGCGGTGCTCCTGCAAAGGTTGTATGGTACCTCGCACTCATTCCCCGTTTGAAGCGTCTATTCGCAAACAAGAAGGAGGCAAAGCTCATGCGTTGGCACGACGAGAGGCCAAGGAAAGACGACGCCGTGCTGAGACACCCTGCGGACGGTTGCCAGTGGAAAGCAATCGACGACCAATACCCCGATTTCAGAGGAGAGCCGAGGAATATCAGAATTGGAATGAGTACGGACGGACTCAATCCTTTTGGAAAGATGAGCAGCAGGCACAGCACTTGGCCCGTGGTCGTATGGATGTACAACCTCCCTCCGTGGCTCTGCATGAAGCGGAAGTACCTGCACCTGTCTATGCTAATTCAAGGGCCACAGCAACCAGGGAACGATCTGAACGTGTATCACCAACTACTGAAGGAGGAGCTAGATACACTGTGGGCTGAACCAGGGGTCCGTGTCTGGGACGCTCACGAAGGAGACTACTTCAATATGAGAGCTATGATGATCACAACGGTGCAAGACTATCCCGCTTACGGATATCAATCCGGACAGGTTTGCCACGGATACCAAGGATGTGTTAAGTGCATGGAAGATACAACAAGTCGTCACCTACCGGGCTCTCACAAAATCGTGTACATGGGCCACCGAAGATGGCTTCAACAGGACGACCCGTGGAGACAAGAAAAAGAAAAGTTCGACAATACGATTGAGACCCGAGGACCACCACGTAAGAGGAGCGGGGAAGAAATATACGAGATGTTGAACTCTTGGGGTGAGTGCCCTAGGGCGGGAAAGAAGCAGAAGAAGGTAAAGCCGCTGGGAGGCGTGTGGAAGACGAAATCTGTATTCTGGGACTTGCCTTACTGGACATTTCTCGAGACGCGCCACTGCATAGATGTCATGCATATTGAGAAAAATGTCTGCGAGAGTGTGCTCGGTATCTTGCTCCACATGGCAGATAAGACAAAGGATGGGCCGAAGGCACGAGCTGACTATGAGGAACTGGGGATAAGACGAGAGCTGTGGGCCAAGGAGGAGAAGACCAAGTTGGGCAGGAATGTTACGAAAATCAAGACGGACTGTCCCGCCGCTTGCTACACTCTAAGTACAAACGAGCTGGATAAATTCTTCAAATGCCTCAAAGGTGTCAAAGTAACTTCCGGCTACTCGGCAAACATACAGAGATTTCTAGACATGCAGAACCACAAACTAATCGGTATGAAGTCTCATGACTGTCACGTGATGATCACGCAGATACTTCTGGTTGCAATTAGAGGGCTAATGGAGCCATGGATCCGCCAGACACTGCTTGACCTCTGTAACTTCTTCGACATTATCTCTCAGAAGTCCATCACTAAGAAGCATTGCCGGCTACTGCAGGCGGAGATCATCGTCATACTATGCGAGCTTGAGATGTACTTTCCGCCCGCATTCTTCGACGTCATGGTTCATCTCATGATCCATATTGTGCCGGAGATCATCGACCTAGGTCCCGTATTCCTGCACAACATGTACCCGTTGGAAAGGTTCAATGGGGTGATCAAGCGATACGTTCGTAACAGGTCTCATCCGGACGGGAGCATCGTCCAGGGCTTTCTCACGGAGGAGAGCGTCGAGTTCTGCACGGATTACATGAAAGCCGACAAACCTATAGGCGTGCCTGTTAATCGGCACATTGGCAGGCTCGATGGCGTAGGTCACCGACGCGGAAAGAAGGATTTACATGTGCACAGTGACGTACCGAACCGATCAGACGATTACGTCAGAGCGCACACGGTAGTGCTACAGCACCTGTCAGTGGTCCGGCCTTATGTTATTCAGCACATGGCAATGTTAAAACAAAGCACGGCACAAGAAAGACCGAGGCGGCTCTCATGAAAGAGCACAACGCTACGTTCGCCAGGTGGCTAAAGAACTACTTCGACGAACATAGCTTCTCAAAAGATGATGACGTAGCACGGACGGTGTTCCACGTGGCACAGGGACCCCTGATGAATGTCGGGACATACCAAGCATACGATATCAACGGATACACATTCTACACAGAGGCACAAGACCAGAAGAGTGTGTACCAGAACTCTGGGGTGACGATGGAGACCCTAACCGGTAAGAAAAAGGACAGATACTACGGTAGGCTGGAAGAGATTTGGGAACTTGACTACACCGTAACCAAGATCCCCATGTTCCGGGTAAGATGGGCGAGGAATGTCGAAACGGAAGACTATTTCACTACCATGGTCATACCGAAAGCAGTTCCTATTGAGACAGTAAATGTGAAAGCGATCAGTGCCAAAAATGAGCCGTGGGTACTAGCTAAACAAGTGGCCCAATGCTTCTACATAGCCGACCCGACGAGGCCAAGCCGTCATGTCATGAGGAGGGGCAAAAGGAGTATCGTTGGAATCGATGGTGTCGTTGACGAAGACGACTATGACCAATTTGACAACCCAGATACGGAGGAAGACAATCAGCCACGGCCCAGCAGAAGGAGAAATACTACATGTCCCGCCGTGCGTCCCTTCAAAAGACGAACTCACTCCGAGGGGCTAACATATACCAGGAAGAAGACCAAGACTACCGTTGAGAAGACTGTCGAAGAGTGAGAAGATTGTCAAAGAATGTCGTAATTTAATTAAGTTAATTAATGATGTATAGCTCACTTTTGTGAAATTAATGTATATAACAATAACGGTATTTATGTTAATTCTATATATACGCATGAACTAATCATTCCCCGCGCAAATAATAAACAAACGGTCTCGTAAATAACCCTAAGTACGAACCCTGACTAACTAACCCTAACTAACTAACCCTAAGTACTAATCCTAACTAAATAACCCTAACTAACTAACCCTAACTAACTAACCGTACGTACAAACCCTAACTAACTAACCCTAAGTACTAACTAACCTTAAGTACTAACCCTAAGTACTAAAGACTATGACCACTTAAATGATATGTAAGTAGTAATACTCCATTTTTATTTTATTTTATCTTCGTTATACATTTTTTTCCCCTTTTGTGACATGGTACACTGAGATGTTAGCCATAGCCCTATGTGTAGTTGAGTTGGTCTCCCTAGATTATCATGACAGTAAATGTGAGTCCTAAAAACCCTAGATTGACTTACCAGTGACGAGCAACATAGCACGCACGTCACTGATAAGTCGTATACCAGTGACGGGCAACAGCGGCCGCTCGTCACTGATAAGTCTTATTACCAGTGACGGGCAACATAGGCCGCACGTCACTGCTAAGTCTTACCAGTGACGAGCACAGTTTGACGCCCGTCACTGGTAAAGGCTTATTATATACCGCGTGCCCGCGCGGGACTTAGAAAAATTTCCCAACTTCTCCATCCCGCGCGCCCGCCCGTTTCTGCCCTAGCTCCAAATCTCCCCGCCGCCGGCCTCCCGCGCCGGACCTCGTCGCCGGCGTCCCGCGCCGCCCCTCCTCGCCGCGCCGCCCCTCCTCGCCGCGCCTCCCCTCCTCGCCGCGCCTCCCCTCATCGCCGCTCATCTCCCTCCCAGCCGGCCTTTCGTCCAGTGCCCGCCGCCGTCGAAGCTCCGTCCACCCGCAAGAGCAGCAAGAGCCAGCGCCGCTCCGGCTGCTTTCTTCTTCCTCGCCATTGCCGCTGCCGCTCTTCCTCTGCCACCGCCCTCCGTCTCCAGGTATAAACTCAGCATCTTAGGAACTTTGTTGTTTTAGGTGCTTGCAGCATCTCCAGATATGGATTTCCACCTTCTTTTAGGTGCTTGCAGCATCTTAGGAACTTTGTTGTTCAATGTAATCGGAGAAGGGTTGTTTATCTTGTTTGATTCACAAGGTACTAACCCTAGTACAATGTGTAGACTTGTTTGTTCCAGTTATATACTAACTGACATTGGTACGTGTATTAATATCTAATTTCGTAATTCATGCGTACCATTACTAATTTCTGTTGTTTGGATAGCAACAGAAGAATCCAATGGATAGAAGATGCTTCGCTTTTATTGACTGTTTCAATAGTTGTGAGAGAATGTGAGATATTTATATTTGTGAGATGAATGTGAGATATTTATATTTGTGAGATGAATGTGACATGTGAAATGTGTAGAATGTATGCTTGTGGTACCGGCCGTCGAGCCGAGGCAACGTTCGTTGCTCTGTTTATCTTTTCAGGGAAACTGAGTTCAACGTTTTGGCGAAATGTGGCTTCGTCAACGTTTTGTCAACGTTCGATACTCTATTTTGTTAAATTTTAGCAAAGGTCATGCCGAAATTTTGAATTTTTATTATTTTATTTCAATGACCTGCCAAAGCATCCATCAATTTGCACGCATAGGTTTAATCTAAGATTTCATAATCTCAATTGCAAAGAAAATTTGAATTTGCACCCTTGTTTGCTATAATGAATGGATATTAGAAATACATAAGCAAACCTTTTCATATTGCTGTTACTCTCATGAAAGCTTTCGTAAGTCTAGTTTCCATTTTTTGTGTTCAATAAGTTTCCAGTACGTTCGAAAATGGCTGGAAGTAGCCCCTCTCCATCGTGGACACCAACGGATGTCCCCGCATCGTCCCGAGATATCGAGGGGCGTGCGGAAGCTCCCCGGGACCTGGCCCTCGAACAAACATCTCAGGGGGCCGCCATCGTCGACGACCCTGCTTCCGGAGATAACAACGACCACGAGTCGTCCCACGAAGAGTCCGGCGGTGCTGAAGACGCGACCGATCGTGACGAAGGGACCGGCCGTGAATACGAGACCGGTATGGAAGAAGAACAGGCGGACGGGGCTCCACCAGCCAAGCGGAAAAGGCGGCTCGCGCCTAGGAGACCTAACAAGTTGAGTACCGAGACGTTCGTAATCACTCGAGTGGACGATCTCGGTAAACCTGCCAGTCCTGTAAGAGCCGCACAAGGGTACTCAAACGCCGTAGGCTGCATCCTGCGTGAAACGGTGAAGATCACAACCCCCGACATAAGGACGAGAGAAACCGAGCATCTTCGAACTCTCCTCCTGGACAGGCTATTCAGCAGGTATTCCGTCCCGGAGGCCGACAGAAATAGAGTCGCAACGAAAGCCCTCAGCATGATGTCGAAATCGTGAATACCTGGCGGTACCATGCCAATAAGATGAAGGATCAAGATTTCGAGACTGTGATAAAGCCGAAATGGCCCACGATAGATGAGGCGGACTGGACCGAGTTCATTCAAACTCGCTCCGGCGAGGAATTCAGGAGGAAGAGTGATTGGGGGAAGGACATGCGGGGGAAGATCGTGGGTGACCACAGACTCGGCAGCCGTGGTTACCAAGGGAAGAGGCCTAAATGGGACAAGGAGGATGCGAGGCTGATTGCAGCTGGGAAAGAACCCCCTTTCTCGGACGTCCAGCCAGGGCGCGGAAAGGACTTCGTGAGGGCCCGCGCAAAATTTGACCCAGCGACGGGGGAACCGATCTTCACGCACGAGAAAATGAAGGACGTGCACGAAGAACTGGTAACCTCCGAACCCATTTTACTATATTTGTCGTACGTAGATTAATTTCCTAAAGATTATGTTTCTAAACGGTTCATGTGACTTGCAGAAAAAGCTGAGCCAGCAACCTGAGAGCTCCCAGGACTCTGTTGGTACCGATAGGTGGCAAGACCCTATCAACAAGGCTCTGGGGAAAGCCGGAGACTCGTGGCCGCGTGATGGGCGTCGGGTATGGGGCTCGATGGGCTGATTACTGTCCCCAATCCCGCGAGGCTGCCCGCGAGAGGAGGAAAGCCAAGCAAGAAGAAGAATTCGATGCGCGAGTGGAGGCGGCTGTGAAACGTCTCTTAGGGCCGCTATATGAGCAACTACGACGCCCGCCCATGCATCCCGATACGCAGCCGCCGCCCTATAATCTGGATACGCAGCCGCCGCCCTTCACTGCTGCAAGGAGTAGTAGCCCGTCAGTCTCGGGCGTTGGCCCCGGGTCGCCAAATTCAATCGACGGCATAACGGTAAGTGTCGTCGGCTCAGCAAATCGTAACGGTGTCGTACGGATTTCGTTGTTTGGACTCTAACATCGATGACCCGTACATATGTTCCGCAGGTGACAACTCCGTGCCATCTCCAGACCCAAGTACTTGGCTCGATGGTGACGGTCGCGTACAGTCGAGTCCACCCAGTAACGCCGGAGAACAGGATGCACTGCGTGGATTTACCACCAAACATGGCGAGGGTGGAGTTGACTAAGGTGGTCGGCACCTTTGAGGACTTGGTTCTGAATGACCCCCCTGAAGAGGGATACGAAAAGCTGGGAGCGTGCAAGGGGTTTTTCCTTAGGTGGCCGAAGGACGCGATAAAGCTGATTGAGACCTCCAATCGTCCAGCACCTTCGCCGAGCCACGCCCACAGTCCATCAGCAAGACCATCTCCTTTGGGTATTTCCGCACCTCTATCCTACAGGGATCTGGAGATGGAGGATGCCGAGGAGGGCGCGGAGCATGGCATGCCTCGTGACGAAGAGGCACGAGAATTCGTAGAGACGCCGCCACCCAAGCATGGCGAGGAAGCCCAGACGAAGTTGACTCCTAAAACACTCGTGGGCGCAGCCAAAGAAGCGATGGCCGGTCAGAGGGCCGTATCTCTGGATACGCAGCGCACGAGCAAAAAAGGGGCGAAGAAGACACATGCTAGCACCGGTACTTACGACAGACAGGGTGGGGCGAGGGGGAAGAAATCCTTAACGTACGCAGCATCTTCCCAATCAGGACAGCGAGCAACGGGTCATCAATGGCGGCCCTACCACGTCCCGGGTCACCCGATGGTACCAAAGGATGAGTTCGACATCCTCCTGAACGAAATGAAGATTCTGCATGAGAACATCCGAGAGATTGAATTAGGACCCGATGAAACGAATGTCTCGTATTACACGGCGAAGGTGCCAAAGGGTTTCCATTTCGTCGAGGAGTATCCCGCGGACAAGTTCTATCTGGACTTCGCGGATATCTTCGGCATGTTCAACCTTTATCGGCTCGAAGCATCCTTCGTCAGGCTATGGGCGCTTCACCTAACCAGAGAGATCAGACGCGTGAAGATTCTCGATGTTGCAATAGCTGATCCGTTTCACATGCACGAGAACAACGTTCGCTCCCAAGAAGGTAGAGAGATTATGAAAGAATACCTCATGAGTGCGATGATAGCGCATAAGGGCAAGGACTACCTGCTCGTGCCCTACAATCCCTTGTAAGTCATTCTCTACTTTGTGCTTTCGTAAATTTCTCTTTTGCTTGTGCACCTAGCCAACTTCGTGGGTTAATATTGGTTTGTTCATATGTCTGCGCAGCGACCACTGGATCCTCTTAGTGCTGATGCCGAAGCAAAGCACGGCTGTTTACTTTGATTCCATGAGGAGGGTGAAGAAAGACTACACCCTGCTCAAGAAAGTTCTGGATGATGCTCTCTTTGACTTTGCACAGAAGGGAGGAGGAGGAACTATGATAAAAAGAAGTGGCGCTCCACGCTTCAAACACGTGGATTTCTGTTGCAGACAGCAGCCGGAGGGTAGTGTGACGTGTGGCTACTACGTCTGCTGCCACATGGACGACTTTGTACGGGCGCGGAACACGTTTCGCAAATATGAGGACTTGCGCAAGTGGAGTAATAACCTCGAGCACAAGCCATATGACTGGAGGCAAGAGTTTGCACGCCTCCAGAATGCGTTCGCGAATATCATCAACAAGGACGTCGTCGCGGACACGGGGCTTTTCTACGCCGGCGTTGACCCAAGGGAGGTACACGCCGCTTGCGTAGAGCAGCGAGTTCGCCAAATCCCGACCGAAGACCCATTCGCGCGCCAACATGCAGCTAGGCCCTAGACGAGGGAAAAAAGCGTCAAGATAGGCCCTTCGAAACGGAAAAACATTGCATATGTATTGTGTTTGTGGTCGTGTATTCCCGAACTGGTCTAATTTGTACGTTTCTGGACATATTTACGTATTGGCACTTGTTACTTTCGTAGTCGGTTTGACATATGTACTTATCGTGTGCGACATCCGAGAGCGCGAGCGAGGTGGCCTTCGAAGCATATCGGGCACGTAGGATGCCGACGCAACGAGGCATCGCCGCAAGTGCTATTAGGCGACAGCGGCACGCCCTAGCGAGAACGGCGACCGAAGGGGTACACCCCCCTCCAGGACCCCTGCAGTACACAGGGGGCTGGAGAGCGCCCAAGGAGAACGGCGACCGACGCCCTAGGAGCGGCAGCGAAAATGGCTGCCGCGGCAGCGAAAAGGGCTGTTTTTGCTGCCGCGCCAGCGAAAATGGCTGCCGCGGCAGCAAAAACGGCTGTTTTTGCTGCCGCCGCAGACAAAATGGCTGCCGCCGCAGCCAAAACGGCTGTTTTTGCTGCCGCGGCAGCCAAAATGGCTGCTGCGGCACCCAAGCACGTTGCTGCCGCGGCAGCAACGTGCTTGGGCCTCTCATAACAGCAGTGACGTGCCTACTGGATAGCTCGTCACTGCTGTATATCTTACCAGTGACGGGCAGAAACATATGGCTCGTCACTGGTAATTATCTTACTAGTGACGGGCGCGCATGAGGGCCCGTCACTAGTAACTAGATTACCAGTGACGAGCGGACAGCCCGCCACTGATAACCAGTTACCAGTGGCGGGTCACCAGTGACGGGCCGGCCCGCTCGTCACTACTGGGCTTTTTAGGCCCGTCACTGGTGTCACTTTCTGCAGTAGTGCATGGATCCTCAGAGGCGGGTCTAGGTCCATGTTCGGCCCCCCACGTGTCATCATCAGCCGCCCCACACATCTCATCCCGTTCATGACATGCCGATGGGGCCTGCTGCCGCCTCGACCCCGATTGATCTCAGACCGAGCTCGCCTTCCTCTTCGACTTTGCCAACCCTAAAATGTCGGGGTTTTCCAATGTGACGTCTATTTGCTCACTTGTGCCGTCGGGGATAGCTTTGTAGGAGACTAGATCACCAGAGTTTCATGGACATCGTCCGCTCCACGCCAGTGCCAGTGCCCATGGATTGCCGCAGTAACCGTGAAGCCGATGGAGGTGGTGGCAATGGAGGCTATGGTGGAAACAACAGTGGCGGTGGCAATTCTGTTGGCCATGACGGGAACAATGGTAGAGGCTACAAAAGGCTTTTCAACCAAGTGGTTGGCTTAGATTGATAAATTTATAAAAGAAGGAAGTGTGGCAGTTAAAGTGAATAGTGAGATCGGACATTATTTCAAACAAGAAAGGGATTAAGACTTAGAACTACCATGTGCCCCAATCCTCTTTAATACCATGGTCGATATGTTGTCTATATTTATCGATCAAGTAAAAGTGATAGTCAAATTAGTGGAGTTGTCCCTCACCTTGTTGATGATGGACTCTTTATTTTATAGTATACCGATGATACCATCATTTTCATGGATCACGACATAAAAATAGCCACAAATATGAAATTTCTCATATGTGTATTTAAACATCTTTGTGGTTCGAAGTTAAACTTTCATAAGAGCAAAATCTATTGTTTCGATAAGGCTAAGGATTATGAGAGCCAAAATATACCTAACTGTTTGGTTGTGGGGGTGGGCTCTTTTCATTTTGCTACCTTGGTATTCTTATACACTATAGAAAATTATTGAACAAACATTGGAAATGGGTGGAGAATCATTTCGAAAAAAGATTTAGCTATTGAAAGGGACAACATGTTTCAAGTAGAGGTCGTTTAGTGCTTATTAATTTAGTTCTTTTTTTTGAAATCATTACTGCATTAAAAAGTTAAGGAAAACACCAGATACAACTAGAAAGACAGCTGTCCCAGCAAGTTTTGCAGAAGCCCCTGAAGAAAAGGAAAAAAACACAAAGGTCCTTGGGGGGCTTCAACACAAATCCTGCGAATCGCCGCGTCCGCCGGCCGGAGCGAAGGAAGACGAAGGCCTGAGCATCTCTGCTAAACACCTGCACAGAACACCAAAGCGCGAAGGCTTGGTCCAAACACACACAAGAGAAGACCACCGCACTTCGCTGAAAGACCATCGGCAAGGGCATCGCCCCAATCTCGAGCAGGTCGCGAGCCCACACCAGTCGTCGGAGCCTCGCCATGAGCCGGAGACGAAGAAGCAACCCGCCAGAAGAGCACGGGAGACAGCCATCAGAGGAGAAAAATGGCGAACGAGAACCAACAACTGCTCCCCACCGATGATCGAGGAGGAACCGCCGGAGAGCAGATCCGCCGATCTGGGAGAGCCAAACCTCACAGGCTCCCCGATGCCGACGGGAAGAACGCCACCGGGACGGGGCTAGAGCGGAGGACCAAAAGGCCGAGCGCCGCCGTCGCCACCGATAGAACAACGCCGCCCCAGGCCAAAACCCTAGAAAAGCTAGACCTATCTATACATCCAGCGAGGCCGCGCTTCCCCCCGCCTCGCGGTGCCTGCAGGCAACCGGAGGCGAGGAGAAGTGGCGGCTTCGCCAGGGAGAAGGGAGCGGACCTGAGAACGCCGGTTTCTGCCTCTCTCTACTGTAGTAGGGGAAAGGGGAAAGGTCTATCTGTTTGTCTAAACAAAGCACTGACTGGCTTGCCTATGTTCATGCTCTTTTTTTAAGGTGCCTATTGGGGTGCCCAAGCAGTTAGATTATTATAGGTCAAGATTTTTCTAGCAAAGTGATAATTATAAAATGGAGAATTTGTACAGACCTAAGGATCAAGGTGGTCTTGGAATCTAGAACCTTGCGCTCAAGAATAAATTTATATTGAGAAAATAATTATTTAAAATGTCAATGAAGGAGAGGTATGGCAAAACATCCTCTGAAACAGATACCTCAAGAGCAAACCTCTGTCTGCGGCCTGAGCCAAGCTCAGCAGCTCCTAGTTTTGCAGCAGGGTAATGAAAGTGAAAGAACAAGTCATGTAGTTTGGCACCTTTTTTGTTAAATATGGGACCGAGGTTAGCACTAAAATGTCAATTCCCCACTTTATACCATATCACACCGCGAAAACATGCCACGATTGTGGAGTGTTCAGTTATGTCCCTCTCAATATCTCCTTTCGGAGAGTTATTGTCAGGTCAAAGTTAGTAGCTTGAAATACGCTCGTTGCAAAGTTTGTCTTTCTCAACCTAACAACGAGAAGGACAAATTTAGATGGAATCTCACAGCAATGCACTATTTTCGGTCCAATTGATGTATTCCACCCTTGGCGATTTTCGCATTCAATTCCATTCCAAATATCCGTGGCGCTTAAAAATTCCTCTCAAGATAAAGGTCTTTTTATGGTATATTTACCGAGGTTTGATTCTAACATCTTTGCACCTTTTATGGTCATAAGGAGATAATTTAACATCTCTTCTTTGAATATTAGTTCATTTATTTCGCATGGCAAGCGATCTTCATAACATTTGGTATCTCTCCACCTCATATTATCCCTCATATTTTCAAGAATTGGTTGCAAGGGGTAGATAGATCTTTTCGCCCACAAGTTTTAGTGGGAGCAACTACTTTATGTTACTTGATTTGGCTTTATAGAAATGACATTATTTTTGAGAAAAATAAACTAACAAATCACTTGTAGGCTCTTTTCTTATGTATCAACTAGCGGCGATCATGATCTTTACTACAATGGTAATTATCGGAGTAAGAGCGGCTAGTTTCTGGTGCCAGGAGGTTGGAGTTGGCTACTAAGGGATACTAGCAAAATACTGTGCTTTCCTACGGATGAAAAATAACCGATTGTATTAAACCAGCCGTCAGCTTAGACAAGTCCGCAGAAGCTACACCAACCATTCGAGTTCCACCTATGCTGGCATCACTACTCCGCATTCGTGCTTGGTCTATGGCCTTACACTATAACCTCCACTCCATAGCCACATAGTATTGTTGTGGAGGAGCTTCGTTGTGTTTCGGCTAGTTGTTTGTTGTTTATTGTTAGAATTTTTTTTAGAAGGTGGAAAAGAGAGGTGGGAGGTGTAAATAAACCATCACCATCACCATCACCAACTCTTATTTATATAATAGTAAAAATATGTTTCAGTATAGCGGAGGTTTAATAGCAAATATATAATGGTTAATTTTTTTACGTATGTAGCTTATCGTGTCCTCTGATGCCATATGGCTTCAATAGTGTATTGAGAATGTGATATATCTTTAGATATAGAAATCAGGCTCTATTCTATTAGCTTGAAGAAACATAGAAGAGTTAAAGTCAGTAAGCAGAGGCTAACCAAACATATTTGGATGAGCGGTTCAAATATGGATGTGATTGGAAGGGAGACTTTTGAGTATAGTTTGTAGGATCTCTCACTAGATTGGCTTTTGATTCACAAAGATACTCACCACAGTGTTTCTGTTGACATTTTTTCCACGTGGACCTCAAGCCACTTAAAATAATGCTGGAAGAAAATTCGGTTGCATGTTGAAACAGAAAACGTGGTTGGATGCACATTAGTATATTGTGGCCTCACATTTTCAGGCAAAAAAAGGTCATGACATGTAAATCAGTGGAGCCCACATGTTTTACGTGCCAATTTGACTGAAAGGAACCATATCTGAAGGCAAATTTCAAATGCAACACGCTGGGAGTGACATCACAGTTTTCACCCATTCTAACTGCGAGAACATGACACATGCATGTATGGATCATCCTGAAAAGGCGTGCACGCAAAACAGATACAAACTGAGAGACCCTGTTTCGGCCTGAATAGTTGAGTGCCAACGAGAGCTTTGGGGTTGGATCATACTCAAACTCTTTGGAGTGTGGACCGATCCGGGGATCTTCGATCGCGTGTTCCTTACATGTGCGATTTTATTTCTTACATGTGTAATCCTGTGTTCAGAAGCTGAGAGCTCTGCCATTCGCTTAAGAAAGAAATGTGAATCCGTATTGAGGTCAGTCCTGAAGAAAAAGAAAAACAGGGGAAACAGATTTCCGGCTCTTCTCGGTCTTTTGATTTCAGCTCTGCGCTCCTAGTATCTGAACACGATAAGAAACTATAATCGACTTATTCCTTGCATCGGGCAATACAGCTTAAACAATTGTGCGTGCGCGTGCTCACAGGTCAACGGTCAGAACGAAATGATTTGATCTAAGCACAGAAGGAAGAAAAAGAAAATTCAGGCAAGGAGTTGAAACATGTCCCAAAAAAAGTTTGCTCTATCGCATCATTGGTCTCTGTCCCTTTTGATTAAATCAGGCGTAGGCAGAGTGGAGAAGTGCATGTACGGTTTTATACGGGCAGCAATTATTCAGACACTCTCAGAAGAGAAGCAAAATAAATCCTGAATCTACGTACAGAGAAATGGATCGGTAGAAAGAAAAAAGAAGAAAGAATCTCAAAATCTCATAGAAGCTGTATAACCAAGCGACTGATCTCTTGCTTCAAGACAATAAACATGGAGTGGTTCCAAAAAATGGTGCTTCAGTGCGGCTTTCTTTTGTTTGCCAGGTGGGGAAATGCACCCAGGATGTTGTGTGCCCTCAGGTCCTGCCTTGTCAAGATCCCCACGATCGGAGATATCTGAAGAGAAAACCATGAACAAGAACAACACAAATCCATCACCAAATGCTCAGAACAAATCAGTACGAAGCCAATTTTGTGAGGACATTTTAATGGGTGCAAAGCATTTGCCACTTCGAAATTACCTCAGGGCCTTGGTACTTGGGCATGATGAGCATGTGGCGGAGCGCGACGGTGCGGAAGAGCACGACCGCCTGGCCACCGACATGGTCTCCACGACGGTGTACGGCGTCGTGTTGGTGAACGGATGGAGGTCGACGTACATTTCCATCTCCTCCGGCGTGAGCTCGACGTCGTCGAGCTTCCGCTCTTGTCGGCGAGCTCGACCGACGAGAACCGCTCCCTCGCTTCCCATTCCTCCGTCCTCCTCTTCTCTGGCAGGAACCAACGCTTCTTGAGCACAGCGATGAGGTGCGACCGGAGCACGAGCCCGTGCAGCTCCGACAAGCCGGGCCTCGGCCGGTCGACCACCGGGAACCCGTTGTGGCAGGTGCACCGCAGCACCTCGACGACGGTGGACACCCTCTCGACGACCTGGAGCGTGACGGTGCGCGGCTTGGCGGCGGCGAGCTCGCCGACGGTGAGGTCCTTCATCCAGGGCTCCGGTTTGGGTTCCAGGAACGGCAACCCTTTCAGGTCGAGGATGATCTCGTAGATGCTAGGGTTGAAGGCGTCACCGACGGTCTTGGCGATGAGGAGCACGAACATGGTCATGGGGAGAAGGAGGAGGTTGTTGGTGAGCTCGAGGAAGATGACGCAGAGCGAGACGGTCATCCTCATGGAACCCGACATGAGCGCCGCCGCTCCGAGCACGGCGTAGAGGCCGTGGTCGATGCGCGCGAACTGCTGGAGCACGAGCGACACGATGCGGCCGTATGCGGCGCCCATGAGGATGATGGGGAGGAAGAGGCCCGATGGGACGGCGATGCCGAAGGTGAAGAGCCCCAGCACGCAGTAGATGGCGAAGAAGATGAGGAGCGAGTCGAGCCGGAACTCGCCGGAGGTACCCGTGGAGAAGATGTTGCGGGTGGCGTCGACGTTGGTGGCGTGCAGGAGGCTGGCCAGGTCGTTGTAGTGCCCCGCGGGGCAATTGAACTGCTTGAAGTTGCCGCTCTTGCCGTTAGTCGGGCACGCCGCGCCGAACGCTGGATCGCAGGAGGTACACGGCACGGCAAAGGGGAGCACGTACAGCCCCGCCGAGGTGAGCACGCATACTGCCAGCGCAAGGGCCAGCTTCGCCATGCGACCCTTCTCGTTGATGACGTTGTACAGCCGGAGCACCATGTGGAGGAGGTAGTTGTAGAGGGCGCCGAGGAGACCGCCGATGACGCCGACGAGGGTGACGAGGAGGAGGTCGCCGATGTGGTACCGGACGGTGACGTCGCTGACGTCGAAGATGATGAGACCGCCCTCGCCGAAGAGGCCGCACCGGCCTTCGCGGCACACCTCGATGAACCCGCGCAGGACCACGACCACGGTGGCCGTGCTGAAGAAGGTGCGCCACAGCAGCGCGCTCCGCCACCACGTCGCCACCTCCTCCAGCGCGAAACAGCACGCCGCCGACGGGGGAACGGAACGCCGCGCACACCCCCGACGACGCGCCGCAGGTGATGAGGTCGCGACGGTCACGGTCGTTGTTGAAGTACCGCAGCCACTTCCACCGAAGGGGGGAACCGGCCGGAGCCACCCTGGCTGAGCAGGTTCGCCAGGCACGCGCCGATGTGCACCAGCGGACCTTCCTTGCCGAGATCCAGCCCGGATGACACCGCGCAAATGCTGCCAAAGATCTTCACAAACAGGAAAAAATATCCAAAATATTTGAGCATTCAGCTTCGAGTCGCCTCACTCGTTGAGACTTAGGAAAGTGTCGAGGCGAAAGAAGAAACTTACCTTGACAATAAGCTGCGGCGCGCCGAACATGTTGGGCGTGTCGACGCCGTTGAGGTAAGCCTTGATCTCGGGGATGCCGGGGCCGGCGGCGGTTGGGGCGAACACGACGCAGAGCACGGCCGCGACGAACGTCAGCGCGAAGTTGAAGCCGGTGAAGTAGAAGAACCCAGCCCAGTACCTGCACAATTGAACAGAACTTTTTGATCAAAAATTGAACAGAATTTTCCCAATCATTTTTGGTTGCCAATGAGGATCTCACAATTAAGCTGGGAGATCGCCGGATGTCCGGAGATCATTCTCACCTTTTCTCCCGGACGAGCTGGACCATGTGGAGCATCTTGAGGCCGGAGATGTTCTCGATGGCGAGGTTGATGAGCGACGCGATGACGCCGGTGAGGAGGCCGACGAGGAACGACAGTGCCCACTTGAGGAAGATGTACTGCAGCAACCTCCACGTTGGACCGGCTCCTCCAGTCATGCTTGAAAAGATCGTTCTCGATGATCCTGACAAGATTCACACACCACACATGAATTAACATCACAGGGCAATTAAGCAAACACCAAACTTGCAAGAAACAGATCGAGCACCAGGTGATGGAATGCTCACTCGTAGTCGAGGCTCTCGATGTGAGAGACCTTGGCGCCGACCATGGCGAGGTGGCTGGCGGTCAGGGTATTGCTTCTCTTCAGCAGCGGCTGCTCCAGGAGCGGATGCCGTTGCAGGTGCTCTCGCGGGTCCTCCGGGTTGTCGTGGACGCCGTCGTTGTGCTTGCATTCCGGTCCAGGACCGGCCGTGCTGGCGAGGCTGGGGCTGTGCTCATCCTCCATGTCCGTCCTTGGCTTGGGACAGAGCTGTCCCGGAGCTCGGCAGCAGCTCTGGTTCTTGAATTTCAGAAGCAAGATCTCAAGGGAATTCAAGTATGGGATAGGTGTATGTATGTATGTACATAAATGGACAATAGGAGGATCCTTTTCAATGCTCTTATCTGGCTTGCAAATGGATCAATAACTAGTGGTGACCCATTGGCAGGTTGAGTACTAATTTGAGCTATCCTCTTCGAGGGCAAAAGATTTGGGCATTTCTTGCTCTTTTCCTATTTTCCTAGTGCCTGGTCTTCAATTATGTGGGTTTATTTAAATGAAAATTGTTAAGTATGTGGCTTTATTTACAAGAAAAATGTTAAGTAATTTGTCAATGTGAATTGTACCAATATATTTTCCCCTTTGTAATATATTTTCCCCCTTCGCTTTTCTCCTTGTTTTTATAGTTGCCATTTCATACATGTTAAGGCCGTTCAACAATCAGAGGAACTTTTCTCTCAAAGATAAATAATAATCTGAAGAACTGATCCTTGCCTTGAGAGGGCATCCTTTTGGGGAGCTAGTAAGGTACTTCCCTTGCTTTTCGTAAAGTGTACAATGTACACAGCTATTGGTGGCCACTTGGTCTGCCTATCAACCTAATATGGACAAATAGGACGCCGTGAAGTGGATGTATGGAACCATCTCAAGGATGCCAACAAAAGGAACAGCTGTTGTCTGTATCTATGCAATGCTGAACTTTCCTGTGGTTTTGGCTACGATTCATTCAGGCCAGAGGGGGCACTCAGATGGGTGCATTTAATTAATTATTAGCTGGTCCATACCATCAGCAATTATACTATTGGCTGGTTATATATTCTCTGCCTCAGAGTAGATGAAAGTTTCTATTGTCCCCTATTTATTCACAATTCGAACTTTCTTTCGCTTAAATCGCCTCAAATTCTGAACTTGTTCAGCATTCCTAAAGAAAAATAAAATCATGTGTAGCCCCAGTATGTTGATTAGGTTTAGGAGAGCTAAATGATCTGGTTGTAGCAAATTGTAGCAACAATTGAGCGAAAGAGAATATTGTTCTTGAACAGAAGAAATGGGATATACCGATTCTTTTCAGTAGTGATGCTTCTAAGGAGATAAGAGCGTCGAAGAAAGGAAAAATGTTCGTGGGGCCTGGAGAGGAATTTCATATGTGTTGAAAGTTACTGGGCCATTCTTATAAGGTAAGTTGCAGTTATCTTACAATTGTTTTCGTATATCGCATGATGTGATGCACTTTTTGGTCCTTGGAAGGCCTTGTTCCATGGACTCCAATGGACACTAGCTGAATTTTCTGGAAAGCAGGCTCATATGCATGTTCATCTCCACTGCATTAGGTAAAGGTTTAAGCCATGTATGATCGTGTGCTCGTCAAACAAAATTCCTTTTTGTTATTATGAGTTAGTACATTTTACTAATGCTGGAATACTGGTGATGGCTTTTGGCATTTGATGTGAGTCATCTAAAACAAATCCAATGGTAGGGTTAAGTCTAAAGATATTGAATTTCATTTTGTTATGGATAACTCCCATTGAAACCAACTGATATGGAAGAATAGCCGTAGCATGTCTAAGCCAAAAACTTGTTCTTGAAGGGCAACAGTTCGTGATGCCAAAGGACATTAATTAGCTTTTCTTTGTGATATGAAAGGACATTAGCTAAAGGGGCAGCTCGTACTATTCCAACTTTATGTTTAGGAAAATGTCTTATATGATTATCTTGATGCTTCTAGAGAAAATTAATAAAACATATTGCTGCCTTATGCTTGTGACAAGGGAAGATAAGGCAATAATTCGTTTAACTATGAGTGCTGGATGTTTGAACTCTTATTATATGACATGCTAACAGTAGACTTCACATTTTATATTTTTCATGATGAAGTTGGTTTTTTCCTTTTATTTATACCATGGTTTAGTATTTAGCTCTTGTTGATCGTAAATCCAACTTACTTAAACATTAGCAAGCTAGCCAACATGAAATCAATGAATAAGATGGTTTGAATTTAATTATTTATGTAACGGACCCCGAAATCAAATATGACTAGAGGAACTGATCATCGCCAAGGACCGAAGGACCAGTCGACCTGGTGGCACGGTACCTGCGCCGTACGCACCGAGGCGGAGTGATCCGACACCTGCCCAACGCAAGCCGGCCGGAAGCGACAAAAACTTCCTAAAGCCACATAAGATTTCAAAATCCTGTGAAGACTTAGAACCGTTCTCAAATCCACTAGGCAGAATAGAAGCGGAGGAGCCCGGTGGTTCCACCCTCACCCTAACCTAGCCCGAAAGCTAGTGGGTCACCCGAAGGCCCGGTGGATTACACCCACACCCTGCCTGGCCGGCAACGCATCTCAGCCAGCGGGTCACTCAACCGACAGCTACTCGACTCAGTGAAAGAAAGAACCGTTGTAATTCTTCACGGCATACCCAAGTACTTCATCACATACACGCATTGTACCTGGGCAGCTTTAGAAACAACTCGAATACCATCACAAAACTCTACATAAGAGGGATTACAGATAATACATGTCATCCGCACAAAGGGGACATCTCAGTTACTATTTTACATGACTAAAGAGTCATTTACAGCACAACATGACATTAAAAACAGCAACGGAAGAACTTATAAAATGTTGAGATGACAACCCTACTCACTTCCTAATACTCCTACAAAAGCAACCCTTGACCAAGTTGGGCAATCCCTGCAAACTAAACATCTAAATCGAAATAACCGGAGTTGTAATATGCTACGATACCTGAACAACCTGCAGGAATGGAATTCCCGAATGAGTACTTTCGTACTCGCAAACTGCTAAATAGCTCTTCCAGGTTAAACTTAAACATAGCACGACGATTGCAATGATAATGTGAATGAATCAACATAACATGGAGAATAAGCTACACAAGCTATCAAATTCAATCTACCATGTCATGTTACATTCAGCCAAGCTAACCACTTGACAAACCCTGCAAATAACCCTCAGGTTCAGATCTGAATAAGTATGAAATTAAAAACCATCATACCCATTCACCAATGCCACAAGTACCACGTTCAAAGCAGTTTCCAGAGTTGGGGCTACCCACCCAAACTCCCACAGCACCAAACCACCCAATTCCCAAGTTCACAAGCATGGAGACAACCATTCAACCAACACGTTTTATTCTCCCTAAGCTACCCACCTAGGGAGATGCCGAACGGGTTGACCACCCAATCCGACTCAAGTGTAGTGAGGGAGGGTTAACCACCCTAACCTCACGCGAACAAGTGTTCCAATGGGTGTGGGTTCATAGTAGGCCCACTATGACCCTCCAACTCCACTCGCTAACACTTATCGCCGGCTCAAGGATTGGCAGCAATGGTAAGACCACGCGAACTCCTCTCGCCATGTCTCCCACGTGCCCGATCCCGTCTCTCACAACTTTCAGAGGGTTCCAGTATTAAGTTAAGTGATTTAAGGGACACACCAATAAACCACAACCAACGATAGCACCTGCTCATGCTAGGAATCACACAAACGCACAAATATCATTCAATCGACCACGCATAGTAAAAGAGTAACTGGAATATTATCAACAAGCTAGCAAGCTTGCCTGGTTGTTCTGGATCGTAAGCTGACTGAGGAACAACTCCAAGATTACCCTTGTGGCCCGATTCTATTGAAATAACATCCAAAAGACCAAAAAAACAGCAAGGTGTAAATGAAAACCAGGAAGAAATAGAATGACAAAAATGTATGCAATGCAGCCTAAGGTATAGGAGATACTATTATGAAGCTAACGTAGTTGGAATCATTCGGTTTGGATTATTTGAGCTTAAGGCATGAGTTGTTGAGATGTGTGTATTACTATTAGGATTACTTACTTTTCTTCATTGAAACGTTGCATATCAGAAGTGCATTTAAGGATAATGCTATGCTGAAACAAAGGTGAAGCTATGAGTTGTACCTTAAGGTGGATTCAAATTGAAACTGGTATGAAATTTCTAATTATTCATGTTTAAACATAAGACTAAAAGGGGCATATTGCACTTCAGAAAGGTTCACGAACGGTAACAAGATTGAGATCTACATTGTTGAACCATATACTTCAAGTGTTGAACAAGTAATTACTTCTTTTGGGAAATTATGTGCATATTCTATAAGCTTTGGAAATATGACTAATTTGCTGACTATTTCCTTTCTTTTTCTCAGACCATGGTCACATCAATAGCTTATCCTAGACTCTCATCAGTTATAACTAGTTATCGATTGCGCCTGCACTTTTAGTTTATTGATCAGCTAAGCGTGCCAAGCCTGGATTGCTAATTAGGATTAACACACCAATTCTTCCCTTAATAATTAAGTATTACTATTATTAACCTGTTAATAAATATTGGTGAAATGCTAAGCCAACCCATGCTATTGGTAACCAAGTCTGGACAGGGGTTAACTCTAAGCTGACGGTATTAACGCATTTGCATAATATTAGGGCAACCGTAATGGATTTGGACTACCTGAACCGAGTTAGACATGCCATGTTAATGATCAAACTAGTGGACCAATCATTGAGTTTATTAATCCAATGAACCCAAACCATGATTAGCTGGGTAATTATCTAAACATTTCAGAGGGCATGTAGATCATGACGAGCCAAGAGTTGCTGGAGTTACCTTAATATATATGCTATTGATTTTAATCAGTATCCCTTGATTAATAATGTAATTATGTCTGCACCTAAGGTAGGTTTAGTTAAAGGAGTGAAACCAGTTAGCATCAATTAGCGAATTTCACTGGTATTTCAATAGTGAAACCATGGGAACTGTTAGACTATGCATAAGGTTAAAAGTGTCCCACCATTACTTATTTGAATATGCCTGATTATTTCTCACATTATATTGATTCGATCATTAAAATAGGTAATCCGTCTCAAGACGTTGGTATGCTCATGCACTGGTTGATATATGGTCTTACCAATATCAGCCCATGAACTATGCCCTAATCATTTAGTAATTAGCAAGTAAGCTCAGATTGGTCCGGAAGGCTTGGCTGTTAAACAATTGAGCAATATGTTGTTAGTGTACTAGGTACCAGGCAACAGTAGGTTCCATTCTAGCCATTCAACCATTAGCTTAATCGACACAAAAATTATGTCTCAATGGTACTAGGGTAATTGAAAATGTGTTGGATCACATGTAACAGTTCTACTGTACTTATTCTTGCTGTATTAGAGTACCAAGTAACGCATCTATTAGCCAAAATTTGCAGAGATGATAGAAATCCATCAGAATATTAAGTAACGATTTGATCAATTTTCAAGAGGATGGTTTGGCAGCGGTAGAGGCTGTGGTGTTACTAGTCATTGGTCTCAGAAGAAAGAATTTCCGGCGAGCAGCAGAGCTACTGAAGAGCGGAGAAGGAGCTCACCCGAGATCGGGGCCGAGTCAGAGGGATGGTAGGTTGGGGCGATGCCAGGTAGTAGAAGAGGGTGGCGGCGGAGCGCGGTGTGGATGAGGCGGCCCGTCGTGGCGGCGTTCGGTGGTGGTGACGAAGGAGTCACGCGGATGCTCGGCTCCTCGGTGAAGACTACGAGTGGGCTGGCGAGCCTAGTCCACGGAATCGAGTCCGGGAGGCGGCGCAGGGCGGCTACAGGAGCGACGGCGACGCGAGTCGCGAGGCGACGAGGACGTCGTGACGACGGAATATCGAGGTGGCGGCGGCAAATGCAGGCGGGGCGGTGCAGTGGCGAACCGCGGTGGCGACACGGCTGTTGAGGGCGGCGGCAGCGGCAGCGGGTAGAGCGCGCGAGAGAGAGGCAGAGCGATGGAGTGCTGCGAGCTCAGCGACCGCGGCAGTATAAGGCGGACGCGGCAGGATCGGCTGCTGGCGCAGAAGCGCGAGGGGGTTAGGGCGGCGCGGCATGCTATGCGGTGAGGACGGAGGGGGTGGCGAGTAGGCAGGGACACCAGGGGACGAGCGGCGGCGGCGGGAGGCGCACGCAGGGGCGGCGCGGGGAAGGGGATCAGCCAGGAGCGGCGGTATGCTGGGGGCAGAGCGGCGCGTGGCTTGCGACGTGGAAAATTTATGCTGCGGACCGTGTCCCACGGTAGATAAGGAAGATAACTTTCGTCCTCTTATTTTTCTTTTGCCTTTCTTCTATTTTTAATCTATTGCCAATTGGAGCTAAGGCTGAACATCCTCATCCAATTTTTGATGGTATACGAACTGCAAATGGTCGTGGGACACCAATACACCCTAGTTTTGAACTCTTCAAATTTTTATGAAGTTGATTGACTTGAACTTGAGCTTTCCACAATCATATTAGCGTGGTATGGTCTAAACTAGAAGTTGAACATTCTAGTAACCTAAATAGTTTTTCATAATTTTATGTTGTTTCGTACCAGAAAAGAGAACGTTGATATGTCCTCACAGAATTTCGATAAAGGGCCGATCCATGAACCTTTATAAATTTCTATTTCTGTCCTAAAGTTGTATAGACTAGAGAACTTCTTCTTAACTTATTCAATCTAAACGGCTGATGATCCTTGCAGTTTTTGAGTCCATGAACATTATCAAGGTGAGTGTTTCCCCAGTCGGGTTTGGGGTCACAGCTTATTAAAGTGATTCTTATGGATTTGTGCATTTTTATAATTCATGTCGGCTTTTAAAGTTGTAAACCTATGGCCTTAATACCGGAGTCATTTTCACACGGGCTATATCATGTATAG
>JAGXJF010000816.1:0-255293 GCA_019208055.1 Stipa capillata | reverse complement strand
TACCATCCATAGCTTGATTAGTACTCTTCTGGTGTGTATTAGCGCCGGAATCCTTGCACCTGGCGTAGGGATCCCGGGGCGGTCTTCGGAGGCTCCATGCATGCGTAGGGCTGTTTCCTCTAGCAAACGCGAGCCGCCGAATGTTCCTTCCTTCAGTGTCCCGGGTTACCCTCAGGGATCTTTCGATGTGTCGCGTGCTGCCATCAGTGGCCAGGCGACGATGTTGTGACCGGGACGGGGAAAAATTGTAACCACCACTGGGTGCCTTTCCGCGACTCCGCATGGTCGGAGTCTCGTTGTGGACTTGGCGTCCTCGGAATCCCTCATGTCGTCGTTGCGTTTGTTGATCGTCGCCGCTGGCCGGCAGCCCGGGTCCTGTTTGCTCGACTCAATTCTCCTCCTTAGCAGGAGTCTGAGTCGGGTGGTGGGCTCGAGCTCGGCCGGTGTTTGTTGCTCAATGGGGACTATTCTCGGGCATCACCGTCACCTTGTGAGTCGGACAAAAAAAAAAATTGCTATTATCCATGAAGACTTCCCTAACGGATGTGGCTTGCCGAGCTTTCATCCTCGTCCGAGTAGTACTCGTGGACGGGAAAGAGAGAGATCCGATAGCGCCCACGAAGTCGGGATCCGATGTGCGTGCGCGTACAAAACTGATCTGTTTCGGCGAAGCATGCTTCCCTTAGGGATAGGGGCCTAGTGCGCGGGCTTGCGTGGGAAGGCCGTGCCTGAAGGCATGCGTGAAGCGTCTGCTGATCGTGGATGGCCGCCGAGATAGCGAAGGCTGAGCTGGCCGACCTTTGTCGGCGATGAATGTCCCACCTTTCCGAATTGGAAAAGTTGGCCTAGGGTCCGGGACAGCGTTGATGAAGGCGAACTTGAAGACACAAAATATGCTTCCGGAGACGAAGACGGTTGTTGTTGAAGAAGCTCCATCCGACGGCGTGCAGAGGATTCTATGCGCCGAGCCCCTACCTGCGCGCGCAACTGTCGTGGGCAGTCAATTTTCCGGCATATACTAATTCTGGGCTGCGTGAGCCTTAGCAATCGGATGTCTGCAGACGTGAGACAATTTAGACAGTGTTCAGGCCGCTACTCCTTGAGAGTTGAGTACCGCTATACGTACGAACTGTGTTTGGATGGTTGGTATTGCTGTATACTCGAGTGCCGTAAAAGAAACAGGAGTGCCCTAGAGAATCGATCTCGAGGGGTCCCTTGAGGGCTAATGAAACCAATGGTGCGAGTCTTGTGTTGGATGAGAGAGTTCTTAGTGTAGAATGCCGAGCGGTCGCCAGGTCCCCTACCAGGGCCTTATATAGTCCGGCGATTGACATTCTTGGGGCCGGGTAGGTGTTACAGTGACGGTCCGTGATCGGTGTTAAGTCGATATATTTTTCCTATTTCGTGGGGCCGTGCGTTACATGATTCCGGGTCAGTTCGTCGCACCGGGTACTAGTCCGTGTCTTGCACTCCACGCTGGTTGTGTCTATTTGATGATGCTACAGGGTCTCGCTTGCGTCCGTTTGTAGTCTGTACTCCGTGTGAGTAGCCGGCCCGTTGGTCCCATCCCCATGGCTGATAGGGCGGATTCGTCCGTCCTTCGGTGATACCCTGATGGCGTTCACCATCAGTGTGGATTATGAGAGAGGGAGAAGCCCACTCCTAGCCGAGGCCGGACTGGGAGAAAGCCACCAGAAAAGAGAGGCAAAAGAATGGTGGAGTGGGTGCATACAAGAGAAATTTAAAGAAATGATACAGACAAAAGGGAGTTTGGCACTCGGATCTACGCAACCAGAGACTATGGCACGGTGATGGAGTTCAGAGATTGAGAGGAGATGTTGGGGTGAAGGCTAGGTGCCGAGGCCGCTTGTTAGCGATTGAGGAGAGAAAATGAGGATGGAGGAGCGTAGCTTGCTATCGATGAGGAGAGTATGTAGGGTGAGGCCGAGTAAGTGGAAATGCAAGGGCAGGAGCAAGAGCCATGAATCATGTTTATGGATGCTAATGGTTGGATCGACGTCAGAAGCTTTGGAGCTCCACGGTGCGTTGGAGAAATAGTTGGTTTCCAAAATGCCCAGACTCCAATGTTCTATGGTGTCTAGTGGGTGGTGGCAATGGTGGCGACATCTAATTACTATTTTGTTTGTGGTGGCCTATTGATGAAGCTATGTTGCATGTGGTTGTTTTGAAGTGTTATATATTATTTGCTCTTTATGGTTGAATTTGTATTGCTTTGAATTTTGAAATGTTGTTACAAATTTTGTGCAATTTAAAAATGGTGTTGTAATAATTGTGGTGCCACTACGATATCGCAAGGTTTGAATTGTTTATACTATGTAGAAATGTGATTAGAACAGGAAATCAGGTTTATGTATGCAAGTGGTGTGAGAACTAGTAAGAAAAAATTATAGGGAGTTAAGTTAAGAGAGAGACTAGATGTAAGTCTTTTTAACTTCTTAATTTTAGAAAATTAAGTGTTAAAGGAAGGGATATAGGAAGTTAAGTTTTAGGTGAAGGCCCAGAGTATGGGCCATCTGCGATCGCGAGTAAGCCGGCAGGAGGATTTTGTTGTGCAGCACCAGCGAAGGGCGAACAATTTATACTTTGGCTGCAGCTTCACACCTTCCAGATATTGGTGGAGAGGAACTCCTGGGTGGCTATCCCACAGAACTGAATCGCGTAAGCTGAAAGTGCCGAGTATTCCCCGTTTGAACTCCAATAGCCACTGATGGATATCAGCACGAAGGGGTCCTAGATGCACCGCGGCGCTGCGAGCACGGCGCCCATATGACGGGAGATAAACATGGTCTCGAACGGGCAGGACAGGGGGAGCGCGCGAGGGTCCTCGCGCCCGTGTTGCCGGGGCGACATTCTCACACGCCGAAATTGCCAAAATATACGTGACAGTTTCTCGTTTTTTAAAATCCTGTATAAGTTCTATAAAATCAAAAAATTCATCCCGTGGTTTATAATGGAAGTGTGTAAGTAGTACACACGTAATTTTCGTCAATTAATATGCATTTTTTGTGACCTTTGTAAAAAAACAAATCGTACCGGGAAAAAAATTAAATTAAATTGTAGCGCGCCATGCTAGCGCGGATGCGCGCACTTCTATAGTGCGACACAGACACTGTAGCACATTTAATTTTTTTTCCTGGCACTGCCTGTGAATTCGAAATTCTAATATATGTGACATTTCTCGATTTTTTTAAATCATGTATAAGTTCCAAAAAAATCTATAAAAATTCATACCGGTTTATAAGGAAGAGTATACACACGTAAATTTTCGTAAAATAATATGCATTTTTGTGAACTGTATACGTGCGGGAGAAAAAAATTAAACTGTGATACAGTGTTATGTGTCGCACTGCTACAGTGCGACGCATCCGCGCTACAGTGTATGTGTCGCACTGTAGCAAGTAGCACAGTTTAATTTTTTTTCTCCCGCCGATTTGTTTTTTTACAGTTCACAAAAATGCATATTATTTTACGAATTTACGTGTGTATACTTCATTCCATGTATAGCCGTATGAATTTTTAGATTTTTTTGGAACTTATACATGATTTTAAAAATCGAGAAATGTCACGTATATTTTGGAATGAAATTTCGACGACGCGAGACACTCGCGTCACTCCCCCCGAGTCCGACGCGAGACACTGGCGCGACGTGAGACGTCGCCCCGGCACAGGGCGACGCGAGGTCCCCCGAGTCGACGCGAGACACGTGCGCGAAATGTTTCGGTAGTTTTGTACCAATCTGAATCATCTGCCACTTTATGTACCTCCGGTGCAATTTCCTCGAGATATTAAGCTTGGATAAAATAAACTGGGGACGTGAGTACTTTTGTGTAAAATCCGTAAAATTGAAGTGTAAAATATTAATCTCAAAATTTTAGACTACTAGGAATATAGGTATAGTATACATCCATGCAAATTTCAACTTTCGAATTTAATGTACTAGTGAGATAAAAAAGACAAATATTTAATTCATAGTGCACAACAACACTATTACATAGCCGTATTCTCTTTTTTCTATTCAGAATAATACATTATTTTTGATGTTGGAATTTGGGAGGCACGACAACTGTGGAGAGATTCGGCGGACGCGGCATTCTTGCATGGCCTCGATTGAGGAGGAAGGAGATCATGCGCTGACGCCTGCAGAATTGAAGATGAGGAGGTGGAAATGGGACAAATGCTAGGGTTTTACAGTATAGTGCGAAAAGATTTTATACAGAGGCGGCGGACGCGTGTGGGCCGGTTTAGCCGGGCCTCATCTTTGGACTAGTAAGTTGGGCCAGCGAATATTGTAGATGGTGTATATTTTAAACTATATGTCACATTTTATTTCTATATCATAAACAGTGACCTTATGCGATGACCTACTTATCACAGACGATTTTTTAAACCGTTAGAGACGTGTGCCTTAACAAAAACTGTCTATAATAGTCTTAACACAGACGGTTTCTGAGATAGTTTGTGATGAGGAGTCTAAAATGTTACAAAACCTATGGTGTTTGTCGACTATTGTGAACCGCCGATCTTACGGTAGTCGTGAGACAGAATACTTGTCTTGTTGTAGGGACCCCTAGAGCATAAGGCCAAGCGATCTGACGACAAGGAAACACCCTTTTTATACAGGTTCAGGCCTTCCGCAGAATAACACCCTACGTCCTATTCGTATATATTGATCAGAGAATATCTTACAAATGAGGTGTATGTTAGTGGCTATCCTTAAACCTAATCGGAGACTACTTCGACTAGTTTCACGGGGCTGACTCCTTCGAAGCGGCGGGTCTTCTCGTGGGAATCACTGGGCTTCTGGATGGCTTCAGGCTTCAGGCTTCTTGGATCTGACTTGACCTATTGGGACTTGAAAGACCTCTAAGACTTTTTAGACTTGTCCTCCCCCATGGGATTGCTGATCTTTTATAGGGAGCTCCCGAGTCGTACGGACATGACTTACGCTCGAGTAGAACTTTGGCTTCCTAAATGTCGGGATTGACTTTCTACTTTAAGGGTGTCCTTCCTTTCTTACGGTGGGTTACCTATCTCCTGGTGATCCTTACGGATACGTATCTTATTCATAGTTGGAGAATCGTATACGATACCTCCTCGTATACGGGATACTATACTATTCATCGTCAAGCCCCCCATCAGTACGATGAAGTGATGTCATGACTGTTCTGTAGGAAATCTGCCTTTTTGTAGCAACTCCGGTAGGCGAATCGAGTATTTTGTTGACACATCCCGAGTAGGCACTATTCTCTACCGGGTAGTCGCGATATCCTTGTTGGGATAACCTCCGAGTAGTCCAAGACATTTTCTGGGCTAGCTTGCCCGAGAAGCATCTTGATTTAATTTGATCTGTCGATCACGGACAGCGTTCACCTGGTAGATTTCTGGGAAACCGAACTGTCGTGGCGGAATTTATCGCGTGGTGATGAGAATCTTTCCTTTTCTGCGCTACTGTTCAGCTGACATTAGCCAAACGTAACGCGCTTTATCGTCGGTTGTGGGTTGCCAGACCCTCGTTTCCCGCGCATGCCGTCTCGCATGCGGGGAAAGCACTGTCCGCACTTAATGCGATGGAATAGATCGTGCCGTGAACCGCGCTCCGGTCAACGAAAATTGAATCTCTTAAGAGACCGAGAGTTGGTTGGGGTTTTGCCCACACTTGCTCTCTGTCTCCTAGCATCCCATCTCTTCTTTGCGCCCCTGTCTCAATCCTTGCTTTGCCGTCGCCGACCACCGTCAGCGACAATGGGAAAGAAAAGTGCAGCGAAGAAGGTCCCCCGAGACCAAGAAACCGGCGTAGGATCCTTCAGGAGGACCGATCGTTGTCATCCCCGAGTTTGAGGCCCTCGGTGATGGACCTCCGCCACCCTCAGAAGAGGTCATCTTCCCGGAGGTATTCATACCTTACCGGGGGCTACGAAGGAGATGGTCCCGAGTCCATACACGAATTGGACCGTCATCTTCGCGGGATTTCTTCAGGTGTGGATTCTAATTCCCACCTCTCACTTCTTCCTCCTAGTGCTCCAGTTCTACGGGATCGAGTTGATACATCTCAACCCGAACTGTTCTGATGCTGGCGGTCTTCGCACACCTGTACGAAGCATACCTCGGCAATCAGGCCGAGCCTGGAGCTCTGGAGGTACTACTACAACCTCCGCTGGATGAGGCCAGCGGTGGAGGCATCATCGGCGGCGCTGGATTTGACTCCGGAAAGGAGGAAGGACGCCTACATCTCCTCCTCCTGGAAGTCTTCGTGGTCGGGCTGGCACTCGAGGGGTTCTACTGCCAGCTCCCACTCTCCTCGAGATCCACTACCACGGCCTAGTCCCCCTCCCAAATAAAAGCTGGTCGGAGGCCCGAAGGAGACCAAATGCTCGAGGATCCTCGTCAGTGACATCACTTGCCCTTGCCGGAAAGGGGCTTGTTAGCATGGGATGTTGCAGAGGACTCCTTCGGTGCCGATCAGCCCTCTTTGTCGAGGGTCAAACCTGCCTAGGTGATCCAGTAAGGTCAAGACCAGACAAGGATTTCGACACAGTGGGTGTCCGAACCCTTCCATGTTGTTTTAGTCAAAAAACTCCTATCTTCTCACTCGTAGATTTCTTTTGATTTGGTAGATCTTTCACCGAGGAGCTTCAGATAGGTTGAACAACCTGTTCGAGCGAACTCCTCAGGGCGGGCGGACTGACGTGCCCTTACCGATCTTGAAGCTCAGCTCCAGCACCAAAATGAAATCCTTTTGTGAGTAACTGTTTTTGCATTGTCTAGTCATGGTTCATCCGAATAGAGCCTACTAATGCTATCCGGTCTTCTTTTGCAAACGAATAGGCCGCGGGGCTCCCGACTCGGAGGCTGAGCGGCTGGTGCCCCCATTAGGACGAAGACGTCGAAGTCCTCGGTGCGACCGCTCCGACCCTTGAGACAAGGGTCGAAGGTCCCATCTGAGGCTAAGGCGGCAGCGGAGGCTATCCGAGCGAAATCTCCTACTCGGGTTCCTTCTCCTCCGCTGAAACCCCCCAACCTCAGGTGACGAACTACGCAGCTTGACTATAGCTCTTCCCTTGGTTTCTCCATGCTTTAGGATGATGAGAATGAGCTTGTCGAAAAGCAGGACATGAGCGACCCTCACCCGAGGAGCCGGACACCTTCCTCCACGACTACCCGCATGGAGGAGGATGCGCTGACAAAAAGGGAAGCCACCGCTGGTCTCTACCGAGAAGCGGAGATTCAGAGGTTTCTGATGAAAAGGGTCCTTACCCCCGGTGAATGCCAACGGTAAGTCTTTCCTTCAGTCTTCTGTTCTTTCTTGAGGATGATGATATACCTCCTTCTCCGACTAGGTTGTCCATCGTCCGACCGGTGAGCTACTACCAGGGCTGCTGTGGGTAAGAAGACTTCCGCGGCGAGCCAGGCGCAGCCCACGTCGAGAAGCCAAACATTCCGGAGCCGTCGGTGCCCGAGGATGATGACAGCTTGCTCCCTGCTACACGTAATCCAAGTAGTCACGTAACCAAATGTCATGTACGTGGTACTAACCTTGTTGTTTGACAGCAGTGCCCTTTCTCGGTTATCCCTTGCGAGGCGAGCTCGAGGAGCTAAAAGAAGCCTCGAGGAGTCCGAGAAGAGGCGAGCGGAGAGCGAGGCCGAGCTCCAGGTCGTGAAGGCCCGCCTCTCCGAGGCTGAGTTTCTCTGAACCGAGTCAAGCCTATGCGGGGAAGCTGGAGGAGGACCTCGAGCATGCCCCTTTGCATGCTCTCAGCTGGCGCTCGCAGAGGTCGAAGTCGCCGTCTTGCAGTCCTCCGCGTGCTAATCCGGATGGTGGAGCTGGTGGCGTCAGTCTCCCTGCCTGAAGCCTGTCATCGAGAAGCTCCTTTTTGAGCAGCTGCAGCAAGGCGTTCGGGATGTTCTGGCCATGGCACTAGCTCTTCTGAAGTGCAGTACCCGGTGCTGTCCCTAGCAGGCCCTTGAAGCCGAGCTGCCGGCTGGCGAGGAAGAAGAGCTCCTTGATGCTGTACAGGGTGTGGCTGATATTTTTGCGGACCGTGTCTAGGCACCTAGTCTGCCTAAATAACTTTGTAATACACTGTGATTAGTAACTGTGCTTTAATCAGTGTGTTTTTTATTTTCTAAAAACCTAAACTCTACTGCTCTGCGCTGTTTGTCGGACGCGTAGGGTTCTCGTAGACTTAGTTGAACTAGCGTCCACTTCCTTGACTAGGCTTACGAGTTGTGCCGTATGCCGCTCACTGTGATCGATCAGGCCTTAAGTTTGCCCTGTTTGTTTGGGCTTTTTCTGGCTTCTGCGCTTTGGCTTCGAAGCCAGAAAAGCACCTAAATAGGTGCTTTTGGCTTTTGGCTTTTTGGAAGCCGAAAGCACATAAGCCCAGAAAAGCACCTAAATAGGTGCGTTTTGGCTTTTGGCTTTTTTGGAAGCCGAACTACATATTATGTGCTTTCGGCTTCCAAAAAGCCAAAAGCCAAAAGCACCTATTTAGGTGCTTTTCTGGCTTCGAAGCCAAGTCCAAAAGCCAAAAAAAGCCCAAACAAACAGGGCCTGTCGGATGGAGGTCTCATGGCTCCTCATCATCAGTAAACGCGATAAGGGGTATTCATACAGTCTATCATGGTCATAGCAGTAATTCGCGTTCCCTTGTCACAGGGATATTGGCTAGTTAGTAAGTTCCACGTTTGCCCTGTTGGTGACAATATTGCACTCTATCCATGACGTCTCTGTTCAAAGTAGTCGGGATGCGGATAAGTAAGCGGGTTCTGTTGGCCTAGTCATGTTCGCACCTTCTCTTCTTCCTTTACTCGTGGTCAAAGATGTTACTATGAAACCAGGGAGCTTAGTTGACCAGGCCTTAGGTCTTACAGATGGGGGCTCAGTGGCTTCCCCTGTCACCTGCAGACACGTTAAGGGGTCTTCCTCGCATCCCAGACGGTTGCAGCGCGGAATCCTTTCCCCTTGTGCAGGTTGAATTGTTGGTACGCGCATGTGTAAGCCAGTAACCTGATGCCACATACTTATCTAGCCCCGACTGTCTTATTCGAGAAGTTTCTCGTATAGACAGTCTGAAAAAAATAAATATCAAACTTGGAACTTAATATTTAAAAAACTGTGAACTGACTGAAGTATCATTTAGAAGCTACTATAAAAAAAATTGTTTGGCAAAACTAGAATAAAACAGCATCCCTCCTCTCGAGTTTGTCGTTGGTTGCTCTAGAGACTCTCGTGCTCTTGTCGTGACCCGCTGAAAAGCTTGTTGAGTGCGCGTGCTGGGCGGTGGCGCCCGGAGCGTCTTATCATCGGCTTATTCGTAGCTTGATGACTTGAGGCTGGAGCTGGCGCAACCTGGGATGGACTGGGTTTCGGAGAGGTGATGAACTGTGCGATATTACTGAAGGTGTTTGCACAAGGAACTCTCTAAGAAGACTCGACTATCTCTTTACTGCTAACTCCGAGCGACCTGGATCGGGCGACTTCTCCTGTGGAGCTGTTGTCCTGCTGAGGAGAAAGCCCTTTTTACCCTGGTTTCCGAACTAGTCGTAGAACCTACTCTCCAACTTGGAGGGGGTGTTTTCCGAAGTCATCGCTCGTAGTTGCGGTGGAGGTCTTGCTGACGCGGGGGTGCATGCAGCGGCGTCGGAGTCTGCTTCCCTACTCGAGAGTTGAATGCTTTTCTGCGAGGTCGAGACTACGCTTGTCACAGAGTAGTGCTTCCTGAGGGGAGCTCTTTATTGTGAGGACACCCTTTGGCCGGGCATCTTCATGCACTAGTAGGGTTAGTGCGTTGCTGCCATGAACTTGGCCAAAGTTGGGCACCCTAAGATGGCATTGTATGCCGTCTCGAAGTCGACTCACGTCAAACAAGATCTTCTCTGTTCGGAAGTTCTCTGGTGTTCCGAAGGTAACCGGTAGTGTGATTTGCCCGATCGGCGTAGCCGACGAGCCTGGGAACGATACGTGGAATGCCTGTGTCACCATCTGGACCGATAACCGTGGTACTTCCATCGCATCGAGGGCTTTTACGAATAGGATGTTGAGGGAGCTCCCTCCATCTATGAGCACCTGGGCCACTCGACAGTTATTGATCGTTGGTTTCGACAATGATCGTGTATCGTCCTGGTCGAACACAGTTCTCGGGGCAATCAGTTTGGTCGAAAGTGATCGTGACCTCCGACCACTTGACTACCCGAGGGACTTGCGGTATACTCGCGAGAACTTCTCGGGCAATCGCCTTGTATTGCCTCTTCGACTCGTAGGAAGCCGAGCCCCTGAATATATGCTCGATCGCTCTGACATGCCCTTGGAATGGCTCAAGGGCGGAGTCATCATCAGAAGTCGTGTCCCGGCTGTTGTTGCGACCTGCGGGCTCTCCCGACGGAACCTTTCTCTTTCTTCCTTGAGGTACTTTCGAGATGCGGCACTGACGGAGATCATGCGAATCGGTTTGGTAGAAATCACACTAGAGTTTTCCCTGTCTTGTCGGAGGAAGTCGTCTGCTTATCCTTGATGTGTGGTCGCCAGGTACGCTTCTCAGGGAGATCGGCCAATACCTCATCGGCTTTAGATCTCTTCTCCCTGTTCCCCTTCCGGAGGATTTCTTCTTGCGCTTCATCTTCATTGAGTCGTTTCTGGTCCGGAGGGGAGACCTAGGCAACCTGTTCTGTTGCTGCTTGATGTGATGTAGGGTTTCCTCGGTACAGGCAGCCTTTTCGGTTAGGTCCATCAGCTGTGCTATTGTCTTTGGAGAATGCATGATCAGGTCGTGCATGCACATCTTGTTCCTGCTGCCTCGAACAAAAGCGCAAATGACGTCCAAGTCTCTTATTTCAGGGATAGTGTTGCGAACAGCACTAAACCGATTGGTGACTCTCGGAGGGTCTCGTCTGGGTGTTGGACGACTAGGAATAAGTCGTCGACCGGCCGGGACGCGTGAAGGTACCTTGGAAGTTTCCGAGAAGCATGTTGCAAAGCTGTCCCTAGGAGCGGATCGTTCCCGGGGGTAGGTTCGTCAACCAGGTCCTAGCTGCTCCTCTGAGAGTGGTCGAGAGGTGGTTAGCCATGACCTTCTCGTTCCCGCCTGTGGCCTCGATTGTTGTAGTGTAGATCTGCAGGAACTTTGCAGGGTTCGTGGTGCCATCGTATGACTCTAGGGCCCCAGGCTTGAAGCGAGACGGCCAGCGCACATGTCGGAGCTCTTGGGATAGCGCTTGGCATTCGTTAATGGTTCTCTGATAAGATGCGTTCTCACCGCTGTTCGGGGTCGGAGATCGTCCCTGACTATTAGCACGGTGCCTGTGGTCTCTCTGGGGAGGAGATTGCTCTCGCTGTCGCCTTTGGGATTGGCGCTCGTTGAGCGTGTCACGGAGGTCGACGTGCTGTTCCTCCCAGCGAGACCTGTTCTTGGGATGTCGTCCTTCTCCGTCTGATTCCTCTTGTCGGAGAGGGGTCTTCCCTCGGTTGGAGCTGTGTGTCACCGACTGGAGTCTAGAAGGCTCAGCTTGGGCTTGGGCCTGCTGTAGTTCAGCCCCCAGCCGTTGTAGCCACTGTACTCCATCAGGTGTCGTCAAATCTGCCGCCAGTGGTCGTGACAGCAGATTGTGCACCTCGGCGAGTCTTCGAGCAGTTCGGGACACATATACCCCTGTCCCTTGAGGTGTTCCGTCTGCTGCCGTAGGCATATTCCCATTCCCGCGGGGAGTAACCGTCGGGTTTCGATGTTGTGAGCCCCCATGCTGATCCGGGTCCTCAAGATCTTCCCGACCGTCATGAATCGCGAGAACCGCTCGAGAGTCTAGATTAGATGAGGTGTAGTTCCACTCCATCGTGTCTTCCTCATCGGGAGGGATACTGTGATTGAAATCTTGATCGTTGGTCGATCAGAAGTTGTTGGCGACAGTCCGGACATCGGGCTGGTCGCTCCTGCCTAGAAATCGTCGGTCAGCATCGATGTTCTCTCGAAGGCCCTAGCGCACTCGGTCCTAAAGTGATCAGCTTCGCAATCCAAGTACTTGCCAGTGGCGTATTCTCCAAGATCTACGCGGTCAGTTGCCGGGTACAGATCTATCTAGCCGAAGTTATCGTAAAAGCCCAGATCTGAGTACCCGGTACGTCGCATTGAGAGCGATCGGATGCCCCGTCGAACTGCTTCTTCCTCCTTGGGTCGAACCCGAGGAGGGCCGTGCAGTCGGCGTCATGGGCTGAGCTGGAGAAGTCCCCCACGGTCGGCGCCATCTGTCGACGATTGGTGAACCGCCGATCTTACGGTAGTCGTGAGACAGAGATATTTGTTGTTGGGTAGGGACCCCTAGGGCACAAGGCCAAGCGATCTGACGACAAGGAAACACCCTTTTATACAGGTTTGGGCCTCACTCAGGATAACAACCTTACGTCCTGTTCGTATATATTGATCAGAGAATATCTTACAAAGAAGGTGTATGTTAGTGGCTATCCTAGACCTAATCGGAGGCTACTTCGACTAGTTCCGCGGGGCTCGACTCCTTCGAGGTGGTGGGTCTTCTTGTGGGAATCGTTGGGGCTTCTGGATGGCTTCAGGCTTCAGGTTTCTTGGATCTAACTTGACCTATTGGGACTTAAAAGACCTCTAAGACTTGTTAGACTTGTCCTCCCCCATGGGATTGCTGGTCCTTTTATAGGGGCTCCCCGAGTCGTACCGGACATGGACTTACGCCCGAGTAGAACTCTGGCTTCCTTAAGTATCGGGATTGACTTTCTACTTTAAGGGGTGTCCTTCCTCCTTACGAGGGGTTACCTTATCTCATGGGGATCCTTACCGGATACGTATTCTTATTCCAATAGTCCAGGGAATCGTATATGGATACCTCCTCATATACGGGATACTATACTATTCATCGTCAATGTCATGTTGTCGACGTAGATCAATCACACATCACAATACGAAAAGTAAAGGAGGTATGAACAAAATGATGCAGGAGTGATGCTTCTCTCTCTTTATTAGATTGGATCTCATGAGTACAATTGCTTGTTAAATAAACAAAGATCACCCCTCTATTTATATATTATCTCTATGATGGCTAGGATTAGTAATTGAGCACATGGGTCCTAGGGGGCGCGGTGCACTGGCCGGCCACCCCCTAGGAGGCCGGTTTCATAACACTTCCCATTGGACAATTATTACGAATTCCTATGCCTCATTAAAACTCTGGAAAAGCTAGTAGGAAAAGTTGGAGAAATATTGCATAACATTTGCTGCTTTATACTGCACTAGTTGCCTCATCAAAAGCCATGTAGCTGAGAAACTTCTGCCAAAACTCACCAAAATAGAAAAAGAGTACAACCATCTAAGTGTGATTAATCTTCAATTGATTTAATAAATGAATGATATTTCTTGTAATGATCATTACTATATCATTTGATTAATTCTTAATTCAAAAAAATTCTCCTCCTCAATTATGCGCACATACAAAACGAATCTCTATTCTATCTAAGTCTTTGAGAATTGATGCTTTGATCATTACTAACAGGAGCTCCCGACCTTGACCCGACAGGAAGTAGACGCAACAGGCTCGACAATGTGTATGACAGAAAAAACTCATCCTGTCGGTAACTGTCAGGAAATGCCGTTAGAAAATCATTCCTGACGGGCATTGTCAGGCGTCACAAAATTTTTCTGACATCACATTCGTCACAGTACATTCCTAATGTCTGCCGTCAGGCATATCCATTCCTGACGGGAAAAATGAATTTCCCGACGGTTTTGGGTCGTGGGGAAAAATTGATCTCTGGTAGTAGGTAGATGTATGTCTGTGTGTGTTTAATAACAGTATATTATTATTCCCTAAAAAATTATTGCAGAAACAGTAAAGCTGAGAAGCAGACGCGGGAAATACGGCGTAATAATGACGATCTGGACATCAGTTAAGCCAGTTAATAATTGGCGCGTCGTACTGGAATTACTGGTAAAAGCTGATAAGTTGGAACTGGGTGCATTTGCATCATTCATGTATGCATGCACCCACTTCAACTGCTAGCTTTGTAGAGCAGGCAGATTAAAGCCCGAAGTGATAGCCAAAGTGAGCTGCCAATGCACATGTATACGGTCACGTACAATAATGTTACGTCAGCTGTCTCTAGTGCAGCTAATTTTCGGTGAGACAGAGGAGCTAGGAGAATTGAGCCATCTCATTCGAGAGATATTATAGCTTGGATAAAATAAATTGGGGACGAGAGTACTTCTGTGTAAAATCCTTAAAATTGAGAAAAAACGGACGATTTGCCCCGTTTTTGGGGTGCCTGGATCATATGCCCCATCTCACTTCTTAAAGCCCCCCCTGAATTCAACTAGGATGGGGCAAATCCTCCGGTCCCCTCAAAAAACGGGGCAAATCCTCCAATCTCTCTAAAATTGAAGTGTAAAATATTAATCTGAAAATTTTGCACTACTAGGAATTAAAGGTTGTAGTGTACATCCGTACCAAATTTCAACTTCGAATTTAATGTACTATGTGAGATAAAAAGACAAATATTTTAATTAATAGTGCACAGCATTACTTGACACTATTACATAGCCGGTATTCTCTTTTTTCTATTCAGAATAATATATTATTTTTGATGTTGGAATTTAGGAGGCGCGGCGGCTGTGGAGAGATCTGGGCGGCGCGGCATTCTCGTATGGCTCGATTGAGGAGGAAGGGGATCATGCGCTGTGTGGTGCAGAAGTGAAGGTGAGGAGGCGAAATGGGAACAAATGCTAGGGTTTGTGGTATATGTGGAAAGATTTTATGTGGAGGTGGCGGACGTGCGGTGGGCGGATTTAGCCAGGCCCTCATCTCTGGGCAAGTAAGTTGGGCTCAACGAATATCTGAGATGGTGTATATTTCAAATCGTATGTCACATGTTATTTATATATAATAGGCAGTGACGTTACGTGATGGTCTATTTATCACAGATGATTTTTTTTGTAAAAACCGTCAGAGGCGTGTGCTTCTCTCTCTTTATTAGATTGAGTCTCATGAGTACAATTGCTTGTTAAATAAACAAAGATCACCCCTCTATTTATATACCATCTATGTGATGGTTAGGATTTAGTAATTGAGCACATGGGTACTAGCGGGCGCGGTGCATTGGCCGGCCTACCCCCTAGGAGGCCGGTTTTATAACACTCCCCATTGGACAATTACTACGAAATTCCCATGCCTCGTTAAAACTCTGGAAAAGCTAGTAGGAAAAGTTGGAGAAATATTGCATAACATTTGCTGCTTTATACTCCACTAGTTGCCTTTTCAAAAGCCATGTAGCTGCCAAAACTCACCAAAATAGAAAAAGAGTACAACCATCTAAGTTTGATTAATCTTCAATTGATTTAATAAATGAATGATATTTCTTGTAATGTTCGTCATTGTTATATCATTTGGTTAATTTTTAATTCAGGAATTTGTCCCCTTGAATTATGCGCACATACGAAGCGAATCTCTATTCTATCTAAGTCTTTGAGAATTGATGCTTTAATCTACATCCTTGCTTGTAGAAAATATTTCGAAGAACAAATTAATTATCTTTGTTTGATTTTTCTGAGTAAATCAAATTAGGAACTTTCATAGTTCAAGCATGATAATTAGAAATTCTTTTGTATTTTACTCCCCATGAAGATGGCGTTCGTTAGAATCTTCATGTCTAACATTATATGTTTCTAGGGGAAACACAATAGGTAACATTATGTGTAGAATACGATTATCACATAATAATTTATTCTTCATGATTCTCTTCTTACAGTTCTGAAAATTGTGACGAGCCTTCTTTGATATTCCAGTGTATCCGGTGTATTTTATTAATTCATGAATAATGTGAGTGGTACATCATAGCGTAATGCATAAAATCAATGTGCAATATAATCAATCTTAATTGTGCTATATAAGCCGTTTCAACTTCATGAAAACTTCGGGTAGGTAGATGGTTGTGCCATAAAACTTCATGTGTTCTTGTGGTACAATTGACTACCTTGGAGTCACATCTTCATGCTTGAATCTGGAGAGAAATCCAAAGCATGGGTTTTGGTCCCAAAAATTGAGTTTCTCTATGGGGTCTTCTTGACTCACAAGTGCAAAGTGGTTTGTATTGTGTTAGGATCTATTGATCAAGTTGGTGTATTATATTCCTTCGAGGGTTTTGTTTAAACTGCGAGCCTAAACACAAATTGCAGGTCTCCCTAACGGCTCCTCGTGATCAAAATATCAAAAATACGAGATAACAAATAAACATGATCCAATACAAATAAGTTTCAATCTACTAGGCTAATCCTCTTCCGAAAGCCTATGAGGGACTACTCATGATCCATACAAATCACCAAGATTACATCGAGGAAGATCATCGCAACAAGGAGATGGAAAATAAAAGTATTTCAACTAAAATACTTAAATCGTCTTACAACCGTACTTAAACATTTAACTCCATTCTTGGAACAATGCATAAAGATAGAAATAGAGCAAAAAGAGTGATAAGGCCTTTTATTTTAGTTCCTTGAACCAATAATGGCACATTCTTTGAAGTCCCTCATGTTAGCATTTGTGCTCATATTCATTGGAGCATCTAGTGTTTTTATTTTGGTGGGTTTTTAAACCATTATCTTGGTAATCTAGACTTCAATTTTTTTGGTCCCCTCCTGCAAATTATTAGTATCCATAACAAGAGTGCCTAATTTCCTGTCATATATTCTAAACAAGCATCATGAGCTGTAAGTTTCTTAGTAAAGATTTTATTTTGTTCCATTTGAGATGCCATAAATTGTTTAAGCGTTTCCTCTAAATTAGGACGATTAGCATTAAAACCAACATTGTTGTTCATATTGCTAGAAAAAGGTTTTTGGTAACTATTACTATAAGAATTAAAAAATTTCCAACCATTATTATTGAAATTACTTCTAGCAATAAAATTAAATCACTGGTTCACCTTTTGCAATAGCATTAATATGACATTGATGTCATCATGTCAATAAGCTTATCAATTTTTTGAACTAGCTCATTATAACCTTCATTACCTTCAATAGCATTCACTCTTTTGGTTGATGGAGTTGAACGTTCAGTGGTGCCATTGAGCGTGATTTTCAAGAATATCATCAAGCAACCTGCGAGCGTCTCCCACTATTCTTGTCATGAATGTTTTTCCTGCAGCTATATCTAGCATATTCCTTGAAATTTTATTAAGACCATTATAAAATGTATGCAAAATTAGCCATTCAGGGATTCTGTAACTAGGACAATTTCTAATAGCTTTATTCATTCTTTATCATGCCAAAGCAACAGGTTCCCTATCTTCTTGTCGAAACCTTGTAATTTGTGATCTTAATTGCATTGCTGTAGTAGGTGGAAAATATTTAGACATAAACATATCACAGCATTTAACCCATAAGTCTGTAGTTCTAGTTGGTCGAGAGAGCAGCCATTCTTTTGAGTTTTCTCTTAAAGAAAAAGGAAACATTTTAAGCTTAATAATATTAGGCACGACATCTTTTGTTTCATCATGTCACATATTTCAGTAAAAGTGTGGAGATGCATTCTAGCATCCTCGTTAGCAGACCCTCCAAATTGATTTTGTTGAACTAAATTGAATAGAGCAGGTTTAATTTCAAAATTTTCAGCAGCAACAACGGGTTGTGTGATTGGAGTTCTCAAGTAATTCTCACTAGAGTGGCTAGCAAAACCACCAAGTTTACACTCAGCCATTTTAATTAACTAATTAATGTTTGCACAATTTTAAATGAATTAAAAAGTAAATAATAGCTATCAACTAATTTTTTGGATTTTCACTAAATACATAAAATAAAACTAAGCAACTAAAATACAAACTAAAATTAATAAAAATGAAAATAAAGGTATCGTTACCACGAGCAGTGCTTGCTTCCTCGGCAACGGTGCCAGAAAACTCAATTGATGCCGGTCTAACAAAAAGACTAGATCGGTTCTAGTAAGTTTTCCCTTGCAAGTATTCCAAGGTTTATCAAACCTGAGTGTAATGACCTAAACATGTAAGCCGCCGTCAGATTTATACTTAAAGTACATTTGCATTTCCTGTCATTTCATATCATCATGTAGATAGATTGAATTGCATAAATTCAAAACCTTAGCAATCCTGAACATAAACCAACCGTGGAAACTCTGGGAAAGTAGTCCTTACTCAAGCATTCCACTCCAGTTTCATGTACCAAAGATGTCATAGCCATATTCCTTGGAAATTTTAAAACATGTTTAACTACAATTTATTCAAATGAGAGGGTGTTGGACACAACATGGCAGACAAGTAATATGTGAATTAAGAAGATAGGGCTTGGCTAAACCTTACAAACTGAACTCTCCATATAACTTCCACAAAATTTGGGCAATAATTTTTATGGCTATTACTAACTCTTATATTGAGTTTTCCCCATATCCTAACTCAAGGTAGCAATTATATTGTCCTAATTGAGTTCACAAACCTTACTGTAACAAATATACCTCCCAGGGACCCACAGGATTTTGATAAATATTTGAAATATAAATTGGGAGTAGCTGTAGATTCAAATGAAATCATTATACCAAAAAAAGAGAGGAAAAGATAAAAAGAAATCTCTAAATAGTTGAATGGGCTGCAGTCGGCCCATCTCTCTTCTCTCTCTGGGCCAAGCCCAATCCTTCCCCGCCTCCCCTCTGCTCTTTCCTCCTCTCGCTGATGCCCCGGGCCCACGAGTAGGCTCTCCTAGCCACGTGTCGTCCCTTCCCTGACCACCGCACTACCGAAGCTCCCCCTCAGTACACCTCCGGTGACCCCCGTCCTCGGCAACTCCTCCCACATCCGCAACCCCCTCTTGCCTCGCTCGCTCCACTAACCTCGTCCACGCGCTCCGCCGCACTGAAACAAGCACCGCCGAGCCTCATGACGAGCGGAGCCACCAAAGTGCGCACGGCATTGCCGCCCCGGTGAGCCGCCGAGTTGGCATCAGCCGTCATCTTCACGCCTGCGACGCCTTCTCTTCCATCAAATGTGCGCATGAGATTCCCTAACTCACGAGGAACTTATCCCCATTCTTACCTTGCGCAGGACCGCCACGGAGCTAGCTGCTCACGACCGTCTCCCTCAGGTCTGGCGGGCATCCTGGCGACCTCCCATTCCCTAGCCCCGGTGAGATCCCTCCTCCCCTTTTTGTGTCAAATCGGTCCTGCATCACCTTAGGAAATCACCATCCAAATTAATTGGATTTTCTTACAGCAGATCATCCGAATCTTCACCGTCCCCAGCGACCGGCCATCTCTCCGCCGCCAACGATTCCGCCCTCTTGGTAAGTTCCAAGCTCAATCGGGCGCATTTATGAATTTCCAGGATCTTTCCTTCCCTTCTTGACTTCTCACCTTGGCTTGGTTCGCAGCGAACCAACCTCACCACATTTCCCCTACACCGCCGGCTGCCACCGTCAACGCCTACCTCGACCCCGCTCTTGCCCATCCCAACCGGGTAGCAAAACGAGCCTGTGGTAAGCTCCTCGTCGCAATGCCGCATTCATTTCTTCCCCTTCCTTCCCTAGGGCTCGCTTGAATGCTTGCCGTGCTCATCGCCGTGTGACATTGTTGGAGCTGAGCCAGTACCGAGTTCCATTTCCGGATCCCGCGGTCCAAACCCGGAAGGTCCGGTCGAATACTCTGACCCACCCGGAGGGAGAGTCCGAAGGCTCCAGTCAGACATACCGGGCTGCCCGGAGAGACCGGATTCCGGGTGGACATACCGACCCGCCCAGAGGTTCCAATCGGACATTCCAACCTTTATATCCGAGCCCCAGCAGATTAGGAATTTTTTTTTGATAAAACTTCAAAATTTCATAACTTTTGCATATCAACTCCGAATTGAGTGATTCTTTTTTTTGTTATTCTTGATTTAATCTGTAGAGCATTATGGTATACTTGCTGTTCATGTAACAATGCTCTAAAACTTTGAAATTCCCATAATACCCTTCAAAGCTTAGAATTGAAATATGAATTCTAGAAGATTAGTGGTAATTTCAATAATGCTATATATGGTACCAAAGGTTAATTAGGGCACATACTGTATATTCATGTACTCACCTTTGTCATCATCTCTCCCTATGTATTAAAAATCATGCTTAAGTTGATAAAACCTCATTTTGACATATGCAACTTCAAAAATTCATAACTAAAACCCTAGAACTCTGATTTCGACGAAACCAATTGTGTTAGTTTCATGTACATGTTACTTGCATATTGGAATGCATATCACCCATGTTTGCCTCTCTGCCTTTGCTGGTCTTAATTAAAACTCCTTTTGTTGCTTTATTTCGGTATTCTGGGATTCGATTTTTGGTAGAAACCAAGCAACGAGGAGTATTCTGAGGTTGAATACTTTTGTGATCCAGAGCAAACCCAGCAAGGCAAGTATACGAAAGTTCACTAAGATTCCCTAATTCATTCATACTATGCTTGTGATTGAGGGAAATGCTTGATGGTCATGTTTATGATGATGCTATGTATGTGATGGCGAATCACTAGCACGGTAGGCTTAAATGGTTGCAAGATCAGCGGATGATCTTTTAAATGGACTAATAAACTATGAAACCCTAATTGGGAGTTGTGAGGGTCGGGGTACCGTCACCTACAGATGGATCGACAGGCTGTTAACCTGATTCGATGCCGGTGTAGTAGGGCTTTACCCATCACTCACAGCGGGGTTTGAATTAAGATTGGTGGGAAGTCACGGTTGGCCAACCCTGTACTTACACATTCTCAATTCATCCCTCGCGTCGGGCAAGTTTTGCTCGTCCTTGCCTGACCACACAACCGCGATTAAAATGTCTTGTTTGACTTGATGTGATCACTATAGATGAATCTTGGTGGATTTCCATAACTTGATGATCTGAGATTTATTGCTTTAAATCTTAAGATGAATGTTGGTATGAATATTGATGATATCATTGTATCATTCATGATTATGCCTTGTTAATCGACTGATGATATCATAAATGTTAGTATTTCTCTTATTCACATGCTATGCTGAAATTGAATTGGGATGAGCCTACAATGTAGCTTGCAAGTACGAAAGTACTTAGGGAATTCAATTCCCAAAAACTGTTGCAGGTGAGCCACAGTATCGTGAGTATTACGACGTGGGGAATGCGGATTCGGATGCTTAGTTGATGTTATCCTTTCAGTCGCAGTAACGTGGGTTATGTTGGAGCTTATGGGGATGGCAGGGCTGTCATCTCAGGGTTTTAACTTTTGTGTTCATCACTGTGTTTTTTTTAAATTCGAAGACCTGTATCCAGCCTTCGAGTTGGAAGTTATGTGGTATAGAACCCCTTTTGGGCAAATGGTAACTTATGTATCACTAAACTCTTTCTTAGAAGAGTTTGAACTGTGATATGAAGTTGTTAATTGTGATCATTCCATATACCGTGCGTGTATGATTGAAGTATATAGAATCGATCGTAAAGAAGTAATGCCACCTCTTAATGTTCACTCCGTGAAGTGTTTTCGGTTGAGTGACCCGCTAGCTGAGATGCAGTGCCGGCTAGGTAGGGTGTGGGCTATCGTACCAGGCCTTCGGGTGACCCACTAGCCTTCGGGCTAGGTTAGGGTGTGGGTACGATGGTCGGGCTCCTCCGGGATTTCTTTGCTCAGTGAACTTAAGAGTAGCGTTAATTCTTTGCCGGACCTTGGTTTCATTGTCAACCCCTTCTTGTGATAAGTGTATCCTTGCCCGGCTTAACCAATCGTGAATGCAAACGACGCCTGGTAAGCGTATGGTGTATTGGTTAGGTGTCAGATCATCTAGCAGTGAAGGCATACGACATCTAGTAAGCATATGGTGTGCTGGGTGGTTTCTCGGGTATTCGGATCTCGTATTGCAGTGGGAGTTGGTTCTGAGCTTGGGGTCCTGACACTGAAGAAGCGATGTGTTGTGAAAATGGTCACGATGTTGAGATCGTTCTTGAGAATTTTAGTGAGTGCTGAGGCTAGTGCTTAGTGCATTAATTGAAGATGGTTGATTTCTGAAATCAATTGTGGAGACAAAACTATGCTAGAACTAAATAAAACTGAAACTAAAAATATAAGAAATAATTTAGATTGCTAATATGATGAGGGATAAGTTTAGGAATGAGTTTCACTTGTAGATCAGAATATAAGTATCTAGATCACTAGCACAATTACTATAGCATCGATATTCAAGATAGATAATCAAGTGGGTGACATGTCCAAAATTGACCTACGCTAACACCCTCCTATTCATATGATCTACTTTCCAACTCTAGTGCCACCATCCGCTGTGTCACCAGAATTATTAAGACGTGAATCAGGCCAACGCTTAAAACATTGTGACTGTACCAGATCTTCCTAGAGACTACTCGTGTTTCCCTACACCTCACTAGCCGTCGTTTCCGCTTGGAAGGTAGCACATGTTCTCCCTAACGTTCACCTTGGGCGCCTATTATCAACACGAGCATATGAGACAAAATATCAAAAATACGAGATAGCAAATAAACATGATTCAATACAGATAAACTTCAATCTATTAGGCTAATCCTCCTCCCAAAGCCTATGAGAGACTACACACAACGCATCGAAATCACCAAGATTAAATTGAGGATGATCATCGCAACAAGGAGATAAAAAGAAAAAGTATTTCAATGAAAATACTTAAACTATCGTACAACCTTGCTTCTTAGTAATAGTAATGGAGAGAGTACAAAAACTAAGATGACTATGGTGGAGGCAGCATGGAGTGGCTCTTGTGTCGGTATGGCTCTTTTTCTTCTCCTTTCTCATCGCCTCCTCTCATCTTCTCTCTTCTCTCCTTTTATAGATCAGAGGTACTATTTAGGGTTTTCTAGGATCACCGTCGCAATTATTCTCGAGACTCCTTAATAAAACTTGGTCGGTTGGATGTGGTGATGCCGCACGATGTTAGTACGACTGGGTAGTACGAGCGGCCCCGGTTGTACCATTGGTTGTTTGGCCACTGGTAGCTCCGTTCAAGGTCTCATTTCTTCATGGGCATTCCTCTTAATGTGTAGTTTCCGAATATATCAATATATGTCTCATTTTTCAGTTATCCTACACACAATAGTCTAAAAAGAGAGTTTTTTACCCAATCGAGCTATTAATTAGGTATTAATAGCATAAATCATGAATTGATACAGTCAAAATGCATCGAATAAGGATCAAACTTGAAGAAATATATGAGTACAAAATAGACTCATCAACACCCATTTAAATCTCGCAGGATATACATGGAGAGGAGTACTGGCTTCTTGCACAAGTACTTTCCTTTTATAAAGTGATTAATTCCATGAGGCTCGCAAGCGCATGGCGGCTTGCCCGCGTACAGTGGCCCGCTAGCCCGCCAGGGTTGGTAGGCCGGCAAGCGCGACTGGGCCGCGCAGCCTACTTCTCACTTCTAGTCGGTGAGCCCGGCTTACCTGGCCCGCGTGGTGACCTGTAACCCCCTAGCTCTCCAAGTCGGTAAGCGCAGCTAGGCCACGCGACCCGTTTGCGAGCGGTGGCCCACCTCCACCTAGCGTCTCGATCCACAGGGCATGTGTGGCAGCACGCCCACCCGCCAGGCTTGTGAGACTGACAAGCGCGGCTAGCCTACATGGTGCGGTGGCTTGCATGCTCGGTAACCCGTCCTGCTAGGTGGGCACATCATGTTCGCGCGCCAGCACCTGCCGCGGCTAGCGGGGCACAATTGTGTACGTCGTCGATGGGGCCCAAGGAGGCTCCGATTGTGGCCGGTTGAGGCGCTTTAATCATCTATTGCTAACAACAATTCTCATGCATCGTCTAGTTATACCTGTATTGTTCATATAGCAAGGCGACGGCATCAGTCTTGGTTCCGTGCCAAGGTGACGACCTCACACCTCACGCTTCGATGTGTGATGGCGGACTAAGCCGGCCTGTAGCGCGTTGTGGTGGGATTTACTCGTAGCTTGTCATATCGACAAAATGCGGTTCTTGACTACGTGCGGGTTGGTGATCATTCTAACTCCATCTATTAAATCACGTGTTAATGGCGTCCATTGGGTCGGACTAAAATGATCTTCAGGAATATGATATAGCAAATATTAAAAGGAATTCAATATAGAAAATGAGAGAGCAATGCAAAAGCAATCTGAACAAATTGCTGGCAGACTAATTCTATAAAAATTAAATACATACTGCTAGACTAACTCAGCGTGTCGTAGAAGATGCTATCTGATTTTCTCATGACTGTTCATCCGTGCATGCGTGTATGATCCAATTCTTTCTTCTCGGCAGATGCTCGATCCGATCCATCCATGCGATGGAGGCTGATCTCTGCTGCTAGCTTCATGCGTACGATCCAATCAATTTAGATTGGCCCCGTGATATGTATCTAATCAAAGAAGCAATGATTAGTTCATTAAGATAATTGATGCATGGACGAATTAAGAGCAATAGATTGATTTGGTGTGCATCCGATGCATGGATGCATCAACCTGGCGTAGTGAAGTGGTGAGCAGCTCCTTCGTGGGTGCAATCGTGGAGGTCGCCCCCGACATCGGCCGATGGTGGCCGATCATCCGATCCATATAAATTCAAGCAAGAAGATCAATTTAATGAGCGTCAATATTGCAGGATTAATCTACTAATCAACACACAGTATAACATACTCGATTCTACAGCGAACTAGTACACTAATAACGTGTTACAAAATCTATGAGTGTCGCCTTACTGATATAGAAGATCACATATTATAATATAAAAAGTAAAAAAGACATGAACATAAAGATATAAATGTAGAAGTGATATTTCTTTCTTTTATTAAATTAGATCTTATAAGTAAATAAAGATGATCTCTTATTTATATACCATCTACGTGATAATTAGATTTTAATAATTAATTACATAGCTTTTGGGAGGTGTGGCGCACCGGCCAACTTATTCTAAAATACCCGGTTTGATGACAAAAATGATCCTTTCTATATTACTGTAGCTGCCGAAGCAGCAAGGACATGATCCGCTTTTATCTCAGCGTGGTTCGCGAAATGGTGGAGGACATGATCCGTTTTTAGCTCAGCGTGTTCCGCAAAATGGTGGCACTAGAAGTAACCTACGCAAGCTAGCCCATCTAGCTTGAAAATATGCTTGGCACACGATCTAGAGCATTGAATAGTACTACTACGTTATAAGATAGCCCATCTAGTTTACACCCCTAGCAATTAATATACCGCAAATTTGTTGATGATAATCATGAGATATTTTGAAGTATTTTGCCCATTATTTCTACTTTTGGCTAGTTAAGAGTATGGAACTCAATTCAAGATTTAGCTAACAAAATACTAACAAAAATATTTACGACACACTTTGAGCCCACGTCTAGGGCTTGTATGGCTAGACGTGGGGACAAGGGAGAGGGAACAGAGGGTGGTTATTTAAAATATAATGTCTATCTTTTTTCATTAGTTTAAACTTTTAAGTGAACTGATTAAGCGCATCAAACTCAATAACATATGTATGGGTGTTTTGTGCCTCAAAGTTAAACCAACAACATCAGCTTTCCCCTTTCTCTTTGATGCTACCAACATAGTGTGCCCCCTCCACGTCATATGTGGGAATCCACCTCTCCTCTCTCCTCTCTTCCTCTTCCCTTCCACCTTTGTCTCTAACAACAGCATGGTCGTAAGAAAAAATTTCAACTAAAAGTCAGAGCTTGTTGAGATTGTGTCAAATATATGTATAGGTTAGGTTATAGTTGGAGTTATGGTAGTATTAACGGATAGAGTGCAGATAGTGTTTGAGTTGAACACATTGTAATCATACCTCAATAAATAAGAGGCATCGCTGCATGCAATGTGAGACTTGGGATAGACATGGCGCGGAAGGAGCATTCGACCATGTCGAATGGTCTAACGGGTGGCTCCCGTGGGTGTCAAGTTCGTCCGGATATCCAATAATATCAAGGGAGGAGCACCCGCGGAAGGGCTCTCATATTGGTGTGTTCTTCTTCTTGTATGTTCCTCGGTAGATCCTATGCTGTGCGATATCGGTAACCAATCAGCCACGGAGATTGTCGAGAAGCTAGCTATCACATCACGCCATAGAGCCTAAATATTTCACAATAGAGCTTCCACTATACGAAACAAGAGTTTTCACCTATATATAAATCAATCAAGCTTTCAACTACGTGAATCGAAGTTTTTGACCATGTGAAATCAAAGCTTATAAAATCAACCTTTTTTTTTCAAAAATCAACTTCCAATAGATATCGAGCTTTCGACAATCGAATACACCACATTTCAAATTCATACAACATAACTTTCAATTGAAAATTTGGAGGAAAAGAATCTAGAAGAAACCCTAGATCTATCTTTTCTCCCTTCCGCACCTCCTTAGGGCTTCGTAAGCCAGTGGCGCCGACAGCCATGGCTCTCTCAGTGACGGTGAAGGGGGGGGCGAGAGAGAGAGAGAGAGAGAGAGAGAGAGAGAGAGAGAGAGAGAGAGAGAGAGAGAGAGAGAGAGAGAGAGAGAGAGAGAGAGAGAAGGGGAAGCGCGTCGAAAGGTAACTGTGGGAGATGGTCATCCATCAGTTTTTGGCTAGTTATATAGCTTCCTGAGTGAGTTTTTTCAGCCTTTAAGAGTCTGTTTGGTTGGGTTATGCCTGTTGATAAATCTGCTGTTGGCTGGCTGTCTGGAAAGCTGCTGTGGTTGTGGGAAAGTGAACATATGGCTTTGGGTTGATTCAAACCATCTACAATATTTTAAAAAATGAGCACTGAAGTTTCAGCACATTGCAAGAAGCTAGGGAAAGGCAGCTTTTTCAAACACTGAATTAATTGCACTGTAAAACTCACAGCTACCATTAGCAAAAGCGGCTGAAAAGATGGCCGTTTGGTTGAGTTACAGCTTTTTCCAGTAAAAAACTGCTGAAAAGCCCAACCAAACAGGGCCTAAGTCAGCTTCTAAGCCCTCTGCTTTCTTCTGGAGGTTGCCTCCAAACACTGCAAGGGAGAGGGAAATGGAGAGGGAGCAGCCTTAAACTTGATGGTCCATCCCCAAGGGAGAGAAGGGTTATAGGTAAGAGAGAACATACTTTTACTTTTGACTAAACTTACAGTCTCATCTTAGAGGCCAATACACTAGAAAATTATGGTAAGTCTCTCTTATTGGTAATTGCAGAGGTCGGAGGTTTGAACTCTTTTGTAATTGTATTATCTTGATGAGATGCGAGGAATTAATAAAAGCTTTTATTTTCTAAAAATCCCTCTTATTGGTTCTAGCTTAGAGGCGACACAATCAATTTGTATTGTAGGTGCATGCCCTACACGAAAATGATTTATGACTGATCAGGTAGGGCCTTCTCGCTGATTGCAATTCAATTGCCCCGAAAGCAAGATCGCTGATGCAGTACATAATGCCTACACGAAAATGATTTATGACTGATCAGGTAGGGCCTTCTCGCTGATTGCAATTCAATTGCCCGGAAAGCAAGATAGCTGATGCAGTACATAATGCCTCGGAAGAAGAGGAAAGAGCTTGTCCATCTTTTTTAGATAAAAGAATAAATTTTATTAATTACGGTCTCTCTGCATAACTAGATGCATACACCTAAAAAAGGCTTGTCCATCTGCAGTGTTGAGATTATTAATTTTGGTGCACTCTCATGCAGTGAAAGAGATCTTCGATCATTTTTCTTGTCCTGTACAGTTCACTGTATAGTACGGCCGGGGGCAGGCCGGCAATACTGTTGTTGTTTGATTTCAACAAGCAAAGATCGGAATTCTTGCAAGCTTCTTAACATATAGCAACTAAATTTGGAATCATAGAAAGGTCACCGTAGGTACTATGCCATTTGCTTTTGGAAGGGAGGTATCAGGTATGACCTGTCACCTGTGTAACTAATCGACGCAAGCAATGGCTGCAGGAAGTGTGGAATCTAGATAAGAAAAAAGCAGTAGCAAAGAGAAGCAATCGACAGGAACGGAGAAAAAAGTGTACATTCGGGGCAATCCATGCAAATAAAAACTCTAATAAATACTCAAACGTAATAAAAGAGTCCTTCAAATCATACAAACTCGCCCAAACGTAAATGTCAGCATGGACTCACCTGGCACACATAAGCGTGTATACAACATAGATGTACGATTACAGAAGCACAAGCAAGTAGACTTATAGCAAGTAGACTTATATAACTCACGACTGGAAGCAACAGTAACTAGTATTGGTACTTGCCCACGTAACTTACGTGTTGATCCACTGGAAATCAAGAGGCGACGCTGGTCGTGACCGTGCGCATGCATGCCGACGTACGAGTGTATGACTGCCACCACGCCGATGGACATGCACAAGCACGCGTGCGTGCATCAGAACGAGAGCCTCCGGGGCTTCACCATGGCGAGCAGCGGTTGGTCCATCACCACCGTGAACTCCACCTTGTCCTTGAAGTCGAGCTCCGGCTGCGACGGGTGCGCGCGCCACTCGAACGACTGCACCATCCGCGCCACCATCAGCGCGATGTGCGTCGTCCCCATGGTCAACCCCGGGCAGATCCGCCGTCCCGCCCCGAACGGTATCATCCGGATCCCCGCGGACCCTGTGATGTCCGCCGTCTCGCCACCGGCCAGGAACCTGTCCGGGTCGAACTCCGTCGGCCGGTCCCACAGCTTGGGGTCCTCGGAGATGGCCGGGAAGAAGATATCCAGGTTCGCGTCCGTGGGCACGTCGTAGCCGGCGAGCTTGCTCCCCGGCTGGACAGCGGCGTGCGTGAGCGAGAAGTACGTGGGCGGGTGCTTTCGGAGGAGCTCCTTGACGAAGGCCTGGAGGTACGGCATGCTCTCGGTGTCCTTGTCGTCAACTGGCCTGGCGTCGCCGACTTGCTGCATGATTTCCTCGTGGAGCCGGGCCTGGATGGTCGGGCTGTCCACGATGCGCGCCATAGCCCATTCGATGGCCGTGGCCGTGGTGTCGGTGCCGCCGTTGATCAGCTCCGCGCAGAGTGTGACCAGCTCCTCGTCTGTGGCCAGGGCGTCCCGGCCCTCGATACGGAGGTCCAGCACAGAATCGAGGTATGAGAACGGCGCGGCGACGTTGGGGTCTGGTGGCGAGCGCTGCATGTCGCGGAGGATGGCACGGCGGCGGTTGATGAGAGGGAGGAGCGTGTCGATCTGCTCGTGGCGGACGGCGAGCGCGCGGCGCTGCTGCCGCCAGAAAAATGGGCGGAGGAACGGGAGGTAATCATCCATGCGCACGCTGACGGCGAGCAGCACGCGCTTCATGACGGCGTCGACGTGCACGATGTGCTCCTCGTCCAGGTCGAGCAGCCCGAAGGTCATGTCGAGCAGGATGCAGAACACCGCGAAGCGCGCATTGCGGAGCACCCACAGGGAGGCGCCGTCGGCGGATGCCGCGGCCTCGGCGCGCATCCGCGCCACGAACCGGTCCATGGCCCGCAGCCTCGCCGGGCGGAACTCCCGGAGCCGCGACGTGCTCAGCATCCCGGACACCATGTTCCGCCGCAGCGACCGCCACTCGGCGCCGTACACGGCCGAGTTGACGGTGAACTTGTTGGACGAGAATATGTTGCGCGTGGTGTTCTCAGCGGGGCGGCTGGCGAACTCCCGGCTCTTCTCGACGAGCGCCTCATGCGCGAGCTCGGCGCTGCTGATGATGACGATCGTGCGCACCCCCCATCCGCAGTGTCAGGATGGGCCCGTACTCCCGCCGCAGGTCGCGGATGTAGTGGATGAACAGCTTCCCGGAGAAGGCCACCTGGAAGAGGTTCCCGACGACGGGCCACCCCGGCGGACCGGGCGGGAGCGTCATGCCCCTGTACTTCCTGTTGTACCTCGCCACGGCGACGGCCACGACTAACGCCGCAGTTGCCACGGCGGCCGTGAAGGTGAGGCTGATCAAGGAGGCTGCAGGCATGGCGTTGGCGCCGGGAAGGGTGTCACTCGCAGCGGCGCGCATCGTTTGCATGGACATGGGCGCGATTAATGCAAGTGTTGGACGAGATGGGGAAGGCGTGGTGATCATGAGTAGGGTTTGAGTTGGTTACAGATATTATAGGAGGTCGGGAGAGAGGTCAGAAGACCGGAGTAAATAGGTGTAAAATGTTGTTGGGACATCAATGCCTCGACAGGTGATTGTTCGACAGGAGGACAGTGCTTAAGTGCATCTTCACAGATAGTTTAGAGTTAAATTTGATCAACATCAGTCTTCGAGTGCCTCGGACGAAATTTTGGAGGGTCAGCGGAATAGACTTCCACCGTAGATAAGAATTTCCCTTTTCTGTCAGACTACAAATAGACCAAGGGCACTTAGAGTAATGACAATCAAGAAGGAAGCAACGGGGAACTTAAATACTATAATATAGAACATTCCACGTTTCCACAATCAGCTGCCCATTTTATCCTAACTGTCAGGACCGGGATATAATGCAATTTTAAGTGCATTAGATATGTGATATTACCCGCTCACCTATATATATGATTATTAGAGCCGTAAGCATTCACAAATAGATAACTCTTTTTTGACCGACATACCATACGATCATTAGAGTCATGCGCACTCACTGCCGGTTCAAGCCAACCAAGAAACAATGCAATGAATAATGACTAAAAAAATATTCGGAACCCTACAGAGTAGTGACTTTTCCGGGCATCGCTAAACACAATCACCTCCAAGGAGCTCAGGACCAAATCCCCACACCCTAATTTAGCCGGCATATGCATCTCGAACTAGTGGGTCACTCAACCTCAGAAGAGAAGGAGCCCGGGATGATGTCCCCACACCCTAGCCCAGTCGATTAATGCATAGCTGCTAGTGGATTACTCAACCGTAGTGATTACACTTAATGAACACAAAAATGACACTAGTGCTCTACGTCTGCCCCATATACACTTTAAAATCATACACACATAGTGTATGGAGAAATACCACAACACAATTCCTAAAGAAAGGTTTATAAAATATATAGTTCACATCCCATACAAGGGGTAGTAAATAACTTTACAATCAACTTAACTCGAAGGTTGATCACAATACAACATGAAGAAAAATTCAGCAGCGGAACATGACATAAATTACTCGAGGTGGCAGCCACCACTACATCACAAAAGCCACATAACACCCACATTCAATCGATAAAGCAAACTTTGCAACTAGACGTCACTTTCAATATTTTCTGTGTCGTAGTATTGGTCTACACTAGAATCACCTGTAACATTTTAGGAGTGGAATTTCCATGATTACTTTCATACTGGCAAGATGCTTTTTAAGCTCATTCCAATTAACATAAGTATAAAATGAGGCAAGAAATAAACTACTACACAAATAATTCATTTGCAAAGTAACATGGCATAGCATGAATAGGAAGGAAAATATAAGCACCAACATGTATATATCATATCCATCAATTCTCATACTTAAAATGTAAGATCAGGAACAACATGTGAAATTACATAAGATTTAAATCATTTCATCATATCATGTCAACTAAGACTCAATTCAGCATTTTATTAAGTGAGCCAAGACTTAATCGGCTTCTTTCAGTTTTATCTTTTCTTAATTCTTTTGGTCACTGACATGTGGGTCCTACCTGTCAGGTTATTTGTTTTAACGATGGCTTCCGACAGAGGGGGGCGAATGTCGAATTTAAAATTCTTTCACTTAACCTTCACATACAAAGTCACATAAGGACTAGTATGATCAGAGTGAAAATGTAGCGGAAAAAACCATCAACAATCCTTGGTGATGTGGAGCTCGTCGATAGCTTCGAAACAAGTCCAAGATCACTGAATTCTGAGTTTGGACGCAAAAGTTACGATCAAAACAGTGAGCGTCCGAAGCAGCAACAGTGCAAATCCGGACCCTCCGGGTGAAATTCGGACTGTCCGGACTTCGATTTCCAGAACACCGAAAAATGATGCAACTTTTGCTCTAGTTCAAAATCTCCCCAACTAAATCAAACCAAATTTTGCAGAGAGGTGTAGGAAGATCTTGTGACTATGAATCAAGTGTTAATCCTCACAGAAATGCCTCCAGACAAGACTTTTTCATGTTCTTCCAAAAACAACCCCAAAAGTTGGACGAGAAGCAAAACTTCGATTTCTTGTTGCTCGTGAGGATTCTTGATATGAAATCAATATGGCAATCTCTCACATGTCATAGTAACCTAATCCATCTATCAAACCCAGAAGTTTATCCCCCTAAGCAAGTCAATAACAAAACCCCAATCCTTACTTCTCTTACAAGCAAACTCAAGATATGAGAAAGGGGATTGATTTCATGAATATGCTTGGATGGAATCAAATAGAACATGATTTCTCCATCAATAACTTGCCATATCAAGAATCAAATCATAAGAGAAGCAAAAGAACGAAAATCAAAAAGATTCATGAAGCTAACTCAAGAACGTATAGAGATTAGATAAATCTTTTTGTATTGCATTTTTGTGGGTTTTCTTGGGTTTAGAAGCCTTTCATCTAGACAAAGCACTTCTCTAAGTGCAGCTCTCACAAAGCTAATAAAAAAAGGGTTGAGGGATAAGCACCTCCTACCTCTCTATTTATAGTGGAAGGGGCATACCTCTCTCCACTTGGGCCTCAAAGCCCACTTAGATGGCATGAACACTTAGCACGCATCACAAAGCGTCTAAGTGACTCATCCGCCATCCATCTTCTCCTTCTACCCTGAGCAACTAACCCTAAACCGCTTTTCGGGCGCCGCCGCAGTTTCTTGGTTATGCTTCGGTAGATTCCGCGTTGTTTACCAAAACACCCTCACACTGACTTGGTCCTCACGTCTCATCTCCACCCGCTTTCTTGTCCTCCGCGTACATACTTTTAAGCCGCATGATGTCGTTGCCACCTCCTTGACCGCATCTCAGCCCTCCAAGCCTCATGCTGGTCCATATGGCCGATCATCGCCACACCCAACTCGCACCTGCACACAATAGACCAAGTAAAGCATTGCGAGCACAAGTTTTCCACTTGACCCAAGTCAGCCAAGAAAAATCCTTCATCCACTCAATTTTTCCTAGAGACAGATTGAGAAACTCAACACAATTAAGCACACAGCAAGTAATTCAAACGAATTCATGCAACAACAAATTTCACCTCCACATAAAGTGGCAAGATATTCATCACACAAGATGTACATGTCATCACATGACTCACATTATTATTTTCTTTTACTCATTTATATCAGCCGACTATTAAGTACTGGGGCCCGTATATCATACACACAAAAATCTAAACTGTTATTAACAGAAAACTAAGCGGGCGCGACCCATCTATCAAATGGTGATTAACCTAACTAACTAACCGACTGGGTCCCACATGTCAGGCCACCAACAGTTGGATGCTGGTGAACCTGAACACGCGAACACAAAGGTGCAGCGGCTAACTCACGATCCCCAGCACCATTTCACGTGCCAGTTGAACTGATCGGTTCCTATGCACGTCGCAGTTCCATTTCCATCATTGTGAGGAGCGACGTTTGGCCGGAGCGGCATTAGGGTGCTCGCCGGTGATAGGCGTGAGTAGAGCACCACCCGCACTAGTGCATAGAGGGAGAAAGAGGGAACTGATGGGTGCATTAGGACCAGTGGCTCACTGTGAAGTGATGTGCATGCTCGGTGGAGGTGGAGATGGTCAGAGGGGTTGGCGAAGGTGGAGCAATGCTGCAGCGGATCGTCGGAATTGGGGAGGAAGAGGCAGAGCTGCTCCGGGACCGGGTTCATCATTAAGGAAGCTTTTGATGGTCCTGGGTAAGGCGTTGAACCTTTTGGAGGTTCCCCCGAGTGATGCTAAGATCGAGCTCACTGGTGATGGCAGATGGTGGTGCATTGATTACAATGGCGACAATTTCCGTTGAGGAAGGCACGGTGAGATAGAGAAGGTGGAGGGGAAGCTGAGGAAGGCACTAGTGATTGTTGGAAATCATCGGAGCAAAGGTGGCAGCTCGCGACAGATCTCTGCTGGAGTGGAAGACTAAGACGGCTTGCCACTGATCTATTGCACCAATGGCCGAGGGGAAGGTATAGTAAGACTCATGGAGGGAAGGTGGAGAGGAAAGACAAGTCTAGGAGGCAGGAATCACCATCGAACATGAAGGTGCATGGTGATGTTGATGGCGGGGCTCACCGGAGCTCTCAGTGTCGATGGTCTTCTAGTCACGGAACTCAACAGCAGGCCACGATTTCTATAGGAAAGATATGCAAGATCGAGGGGAGTTTGATGGTGAATTTATCGAGGGAATGAGAGCTCAGGGGTGACACAATCGAGAAGGGGAGGAAATGAGCAGCGATGGATGGAGTTGGCGGCCATTGTCTCCAATGGCTTTAGCAGGATGCTGTAGGATGCGTGGCCACGTGGGAGACGATGTGGACACATGCATGTAGCCACTGGTGCAATGGTAGAGGGCAACAGCAGCTGGACGGAGCAATTGGCCATCGGCATTGCTACCTGTCTAGCACAAGCACGATGCACCGTTTGGCGGGACGCATGGAGGAAGAGGCCTATGGGGTTGCGCCGGTAGGTCAAAGAGAGAGGAGGGCTGCACGGGCACGGGCATCAAGGAAGGAGATGGGCTTGGCCCTCTGCGCTAGGAAGCTGGGCCAAGATTTGGCCCAGTCAAGTAAGGGTTTTGCCCTTTTCTTTTTATGTTCATTTCTATTCTATTTAGGTTTTGAATTAAAGAGCATTCAAATCAAGGTTTTTATACCTGTAAAAATTCAGAGAGGGTCCTTACTATATTTATGACCTATATGAGTTTTCTCAGATTAAACTAAGTCATATTTGATTGCTATTTAAATTATGCACTAATTTAGGTTTGAACTGTAAGTAGGTGAAATAATTCCAAAGAATTTATGAATAAAATTACATTTTTGTTCTAGAAGTGAAACGAGCCAAAAATACAAAATTTCATGAATTTTGAATAAGCAAAAAATCACTCAATTAATATATTATAGTTCTGCCAATTTGGGATTTGTTTAAATAACACTTTATTCAAATAATGTAAATCATCTCCAAAATTCTTGAAAACTTTTAGGGGTCTTCTCTGATGTATACTAGACATATATGAAAAAAAAATCAGGGAAGTGTTTGGAGTACTTTTGTTTCAAAGTTTTGTTTACTATTGATTTCTAGGTTAATTTGGCATAACTTAAGTTAAGGTTATTTAAATTAATCTACCTGTAGAAATGACATGAGATGCAATACACTTTATTTACATGATGATTAGCAAGGATCTCATTTACACAACATTATACATGAAGTCATTACAAAACCTAGCCCCTGAAAGAATCTCAACCCGAGATTCCTAATGGTCAGAAAAGAGAGGGGTATTCAGCATGAAGTCGATATTCAACCATAAACCTCTCTTCTCTCTTGGCATGTTCTAGAAGGCATCATCCCCTTCATCCGAGCGCCACCGGGGCCATGGATGGGGAGGTCATTGTCGGCGCCTTCTTCTGGCATGACTGAGCACTAAACCATGCTCGTGGTGTTGCTGTGGATTTTCCTCGCCAAGGAACGAAGCTGCAGGACCCACCCTAAAGTGGTCATACTAAGCGGGGCTTAAGATAGAATGTTAAGTCTTTATATGGTTTCAAAATTTTACGTCGACTTTTGATTCATGAACACTTTTTCCCAGCTTGACCAATGATGATAGATACGTACGACATCGTTTGTGTGTGGTATGCTGGTTTGGTATGGGACTACCCAATGTTGATAATACAAATTTATGTGTGCATTGTATGTTGGGTAGTAACTCGGGTATTCAAGTGGCACATCGATCGTAAGTCGGATTTAATTCCGGGTCCTTGACAGCTTGGTATTAGAGCCGAACTAACTGTAAGCAAATCTTGCAGGTGGATGTTAGTTTAGGACTCGATGTCTCTGAGGAAATCTATTTGTGAAAACTAAAAAATGATGTGCAAAAAACTATAAGTAGAATTCCCATTTATTTCTTTTGCTTATCCATCCTAGGTCTGAATTTTACTTCTCTTATTCATTTGTTTTAAGTTGGATGACTGATGTATCTATCTATATCTCTTGTGTTAGATGTTTGAGCTTGATGTCACTTTGGTGGGCGCTTCTCGCTGTGAGGGAGTAGGCGGTGCTCCACCCCTTCTCTTTTGCATGCTTCACACTCCTAACTGCTAGTGGGTGCTGGAGTACACTTTCTACTGCCAGAATCATGGTTTTCGCATGACCGACTAGGTCACTTTGGTGTTCATCTGGCCTTGTGCTATCTACCCGCTGACCACTTTCTCGTCTTTGAGAGCCGTGACGGCTCTTATGAGGGAGTTGCTCTAGCGGAGGCCTGCAACGCCATGTGTTACCTCCACTATTGGTACATGGAGTTGCACGAGACACCTTTTCTCTACTACATGGGACAGGAGACTCCCACCGAGGAGACCCTCTTGTTGGAGTTTCTTTTCAAGCCCGATAAGGCTCTTGTCGAGATGGCACCAATGCTCACCCTCACTCACAGTCTCTACCGCTTCGCCACCTACGACCGTGATCAATATCACCGTCATTTCTATCACGTGCTCAACTTCATCAATGAGCACATCAGAGCTCACCATGCCTCATGTGAGTTGATGGAGGGCCGTGGAGAGTTTGCACACCCCATAATGCAAGCCGTCCACCGAACCTCATTTTTTCCATGGATTCCGGGGCCTCACTACTCGTCTTGTCATCGTGTGGCCATGGTTGTCACTCTATGGTCCACGTGAGCCACTCTCAGTGGAGGCACCACACATCTTCACCACCGCGGTGCCGATCCCCTCCGAGGCTGCCTTTTCTTTATGATTCACCATACCGGCATATGGGATCAAAAGATGTTGTACAAGCTCACGGATGCGTTTTGTAGCGTGAGCTGAACCTAACTCTGTGTAATATGCTAGTAAATTAAGCACTCTCATATGTACATTTGGCTGCAATTAAATGGTTCATATCATGTCGTAAAATTTCGCTCAACGGCATTGCAATTTGTAGCCGATGTAAAAACCTTGTATGCTATCAATATGACATGTGCTCCTTACTATGCTTGTGACATGTGCTAGTTCTATCCATGAAAATGTTACTGAAATTATGTGAAATTAATCATGTAGTCCCTACTGTCCACACATGTTTAATTTGATTGCACAACTGTCTCAAGTCTCATCTTGTTGTAATTTTTATTGATTGTAACAGGATGTCGGGAAACGGAACCGGGAAGGAGCATGGGACTCCACCTCCATCTCCTTGTCCTCCATCCTTGGTGGATGTGCTCCTCACAATGGAATGCAATCACGAAGATCAAAATCAGATCATGGAGGAACTCGCCCTCCACATGGCGCAATCATCGATTGGAGGGCAATTGAAGGGAGGTTCGCTGAATTCCAGTGGACCAATTGATACATCAAAAACATATCATATTATTCTGAGTTTAAGATGTATTTTCATTATATTTCCATCATATATTTTAATTATTTTTACAAATTATTTAACAAATTGTCAGGTTGCTTTTATCCCTTTATTTTTTATACGCATGAAAAACACTGCAAAATTCAAAAATCGAGCGTATGTGAGAATGTTTCAGAGGGGGAAAATTTGGTGCAAAAGGAGGAAGCCAGGATCCCTAGGGTTTGGCAGGGCAGCAGGGCTAGGCAATAGGTGGGGGCGCCCTCTTCTGCCACCAGGGCTCGGCCGCTTCCGCCATTTCGGGGGTAGATCCATTTCGTCCCCAAAGGAACCCCTATGAGGTTTCTAGAAGCATTCGCGTTGAAACAAGGGGATAGCATTTTAGGACAGATAAGATAAATGCTGTCGGCAACATAATTTCCATCTCCACCATGAAATTTTTAGTATGAGTATCATCCATCTCCGGTATAATCAATTATTTGCTTGAGAATAATCTTATGATGTTATGTCTTTAATAGTTTTGCTTGATGGTGCGTTGTGAATTGACCATGCATGAATTTGAATTTGGCATTGTATTGGTTGGTAAGTATGGAGGATGGGGTAGAGCAGCCAACTGTGTGGTCCTCTTTTATTTGCTAGCGATATTATTAGTATTGTTCTATGCCTTAAATTGGTGGTTGGACAAGGGGTAGATTCATCTCTACTTGTTTACTAATAATACTAGCCGCTCATTTAATTCTTGCAAATTCCCTATTACTTGCTTGTGAATTGCTACTAGAGAACCTATATAACCCATGCCTCATTTTTAACTATTTGAACACCTCTCTTAGAATTTTTAGTACTTGTTTATTTTTTTTTATTTCAAAAATAGTTTTAGTTTCTTAGCTCGAGTAATTATATATTTTAATTGTTTATTGCATCCTAGAGTCCACGGCTATTTGAGAAAGGTAGTTGTGCATCTCCACCATTGATTTTAAATATTTTTAGTGTGATTTCAGATTTGGACCAAGTGAATCAACCACCGCCTACTTGTGGGTTCGACGCTCTTTCTCATCAAAAATGGTACAACTAATCATGTGCACTTGCAGGCCATCAAGCAAGTTTTTTGGTGCTGTTGCTGGGGAGGTAACATTTATTTCACTCTCAAATTTGATCCCGCAAAGTTTCTTTACTTGTATTTTATTTTCATTGCCTTGCTCTTCAATTTACTTGTTTCTTTTAGTTGCTTGCTTAGTTAGTTTTACTTAAAAGAAAAGAAACAAATGGTTGCTACTTTATTAGTTTAATCCCACTAAAATGGGTGATGAAAAATACTAGATTGGGTGAATTTGCGAGTGTCCCTAATGACAACTTTATTAGAGGACCCATCACTACTCCTGAAATTAATGTTGAAGAATTTGATATTAAGCCTTTTTTGTTGAACTTGGTTATTAATAATCAATTTAGTGGTGCTCCCACAGATGATGCTTCTATACATTTCAATTATTTCAATGAAATTTGTAATATGCAAAAATTAGAGGAGCTAATTCTAACACTGTTAAGTTGACTTTATTCTATTCTCACCTAGAGAAAAACCAAAAGAATGTCTTATATCTCCACCTACGGGTAGTATCACTTCAGTGAGGAGATGCAAAAGGAGTTGGCCCTTCTTGACGCTCCGGACTTCAAGTATTTGGTGAACAAAAGACATCATCATGGAGCATCGGTGTGCGGCACTTGAGGCTTCTCGCAAGCGCGAGAGGGAGGCTACAAAATCAGCTAATGGCAATTCTCAGAAACATCGCTATTAGCAGCCTCCCCCAACTCGCTATCAAGCACCGCCACCTCCAAGATACCTGAGGTACCTGCCTCATCCTGGTACTTCAAATTGTCAGCCCCGGAGCTATGGTGGACAGCAAGGAGGCAACCTCAAATGTTTCCTTTGTGGCCTAATGGGACACTGCACCAACAAGTGCACTAGTACGATGCCCAGAAATTCAGATCCACCTCGAGGACTGCCAAAGAATGGTCTTCAAATCCAGAATCAATCCCAAGGTGCTGGTCGTTCTGAGTAAATCATGTCACTTCAAAAGAGGCATAGGACATGCCAGAAGTCATCATCGGTACGTTTCCCGTGAACTCAACTCCCGTGAATGTGCTTTTTGATTCTGGAGCATCTCACTCATTTATATCAAGTGAATTTTCTAACCATCATTGCATTCCATCCAAGTCCATGCATATTTCTCTCACAATTCATCCACTTGGCTCGGAAAAGAGGACCGAGCTCAAATGTGAGGGTGTTAAAATAGAGATTGATGAGTGGAATTTTTGACAACCCTAATCATCCTCAGACCAGCGGGCATAGATTTCATCCTTGGCATGGATTGTCTATCAAAACATGAGGTTAAGATTTGTTGTGCCTGAAGATCTATTTCTCTAACGAACTTCGACGGTAAACAAGTCGAAGTTGTCCCGAAGCTTGTGAAAACCTCAACTCTGTGCCCTTAGTGGCACTCAAGATCCATCTATTGAAGAAGTTTTCGTGGTTTGCAAATTTCTAGATGTCTTTCCCGATGATTTTCCGGGCAATTCCACCAGACCGTGATGTGGAATTCGTCATCAAACTTCCATTTGAAACTACTCCTATCTCAAAACGACCGCATTGGATCCCTATGAATCAATTAGTTAAAATGAAGAAGCAATTGAAGGACATGGAAGAGAAGGGCTATATAAGGCCTAGCTCATCTCTATGGGGTTGTCAACGATGTCAGTGAAGAAGAAGGACAATTCCCTCCATATGCTAGTGGATTATCATCCATTGAATTAGGTCACGGTCAAAATTAAGTACCCCTTCGACGGATTGATGATCTCTTTGACTAATTTACTGGAGTTAAAATTTTCTCATGATTGATCTCAAATTAGGCTATCATCAAATAATAATAAGATATGAAGATATTCCAAAAACTGCCTTTACTACTCAATACGGCTCGTACAAGCACATAAGCATGTCCTTTAGCATAATCAATGCTCCATCCACCTTCATGCAACATATAAATTTCATCTTCATGAAGTATTTGGACCATTTTGTGATCATATTCATCGATGGCATTCTAATATACTCCCCATCTAAACAAGAACTCGAAGAACACTTGCCGTTGGGCTCGAAAAACTCTGCGAGCATTGACTTTATGCAGAATTTTCCAAACGTGAATTTTGGAAGAAGCAAGTGGAATTATTGGGTCATGCATTATCAAAGGAGGGTGTCTCTGTAGACCCAAGTAAGTTTCATGCCATTCAAGAGTGGAAGCAACCAAAGTCCGTCACACAAACCCAAAGTTTTCTATGGTTGGAGGGATATTACCGTCGATTCGTCGAGGGATTTTCTTTTCTCGCCAAACCAATGACAGAGTTACTTAAGAAGGAGAAGAAGTTTGTGCGGTTCCTAAATATGAAGAGAATTTCCAAGTAATCAAGAAGAGGTTGACCACTACACCCGTTCTAATCCTTCCGAATATCCACAAAAACTTCGAAATCGATTGTGATGCTTTTCACCAAGGTCTTGGATGTGTTCTTATGCAAGAGGGCAAGGTGGTGGCTTATGCCTCACATCAACTCCATCCTCATGAGATCAATTATCCCACTCATGACCTGGAACTTGTAGCCGTGGTTCATGCTCTCAAAATTTGACTACATTACCTCAATGGGAATTGTTGCGAATTATTTTTGGACCACAAGAGTTTTAAGTATCCATTCACTCAACTGAATTTGAACTTAAGGAAAATAATATGTTTGGAATTAATCAAGGATTATGATGTAAGCTTTAATTACACCCCTGACAAAGCTAATGTGATCGCTCACGCATTAAGCCGGAAAACGTATTGCAATAATTTAATGATTCTAGAGTGACAACCACTTCTTTGTAAAGAATTTCAGCAGCTCAACCTTGAGGTGATCGAGCAAGGTTTGATTGCTGCTATTGAGGTGAAACCCTCCCTTGAGGATCAAACCAAAGACACTCAACTCAAGAGTCTGGTATCCAAAAATAAAGGAGAAGATGAAAATCGGTACCGTCACTTGTTTAACTTAAGATGAGAATGGAGTCCTTTGATTTGGCAACCAACTTGTTGTGCCCAAGGATGATGAGTTGAAGTCTCTAATTCCCATAGAAGCACATGACTTTGTCTTTCAATTCATCTCGAAAGCACCAAAACATATCAAGACCTCCAGCAAAGGTTTTGGTGGACCCAAATGAAAAGAGAGAGTGCAAAATTGGATGTCAAATGCAATGTGTTTTGTCATGTGAAGGCCAAATTATCAAAAACTAGCGGGCGTTCTTCAACCACTTCCTGTGCCCAAGATGAAGGGGAAGAAATTGGCATGAATTTTATCGTCGGATTGTAGAAAACCCAAGAAGGGCATGATGCCATTTGGGTAATGGTGGACCACCTTTCCAAGGTGGAACACATCATTCCAGTTAAGAATACATATAAAGTAAGCCAACTGGTGTACTTGTACACTTCTAGGATCATTGCCTCCATGGAGTCCCAAGAAGAATAATTTCCGATCGGGGCACCCATTCATCAAACAGTTTTGGCAATCCTTGCACAAGGCTATGGGGACCCATATTTTCTTTAGCATAGAATATCACCCTCAAACAAGAGGCCAAACAGGAAAGACAAATCAAACATTTGAGGACATGCTGAGCACTCTTTGGACCAGACTTGATTAAAGAGGCCGAAGCTCAAGTTCGGGTTATTCATGAGCATCTTCGTGCTGCTCAATCTCGCCAAAAGAAATATGCCAATACGAAGTGTCGAGATATCACCTTTGAGGTTGGTGGAAAGGCATATCTCAGGGTCACTCCGTTCAAAGGTACTCATCATTTCAAGGTCATGGGCAAGCTAAATCCTCGATTCATCAGTCCGTTCAAAATTCTTGCCAAACGGTGCACCGTGGGCTATGAATTGGTGCTTCCTTACTTGCTGTTCGGAGTACATAATGTATTCCTATATCTGAGTTGAGAAGACGTCTTCATCCTCCTGCCTGAAGCAGAATTGGAGAATCTCGAGCTAAACTATGACCTTTCTTATCGGGAGCACCTGATTTGTATTCTTGACGAAGGTGAGCATGGAACTTGGTGTCGCTCCATCAAATTCTGTATAGTCCAATGGAGTAATCATACCAAAGAGGAATCCGCTTGGGAGCATGAAGATCGACTTCATACCAAATAACCCTCTCTCTTTTCTAACTGTTAGGAATCTCAGGTCGACATTCTTTTAAGGGGGTAGGTTATGTAATGACTCAAATTTATAAAAATTATTGTAATGAGTACCTTTAGGGTAATCTTCCATACAATGCGTTTGCATAACATGTCATTTCTACGTTTAAAGTAATTAAAACAACCTGAACTAAAATTGTGTTAAAATTGACGTAGAATTGACCCTAAATAAAATTGTGAAATTAAATGCTCCAAATGGCTCTAGTAATTTTTATGGGTCTCATACATCTCACAGAAGGCCTCTAAAAACTTTAAAGTAATTTTGAATAAATTTGCATATTTGAATAGTGTCACTTAAACAAGTTCCAAACTGGTGTAACTATAATATATTTATTTGATGTAGTTTCCTATATTAAAAGTTCATGAAATTTATATTTTTGGATCATTATTTCCCTGACCATGAATATAAATGTTCCATGAATTACGGAACCATATTTGACCTACATACAAGTCAAACTGAAATTATAGAAAGTTTTCACTTGTATTTAAATAATAGTCAAATATACTTTAGTTTAATCCTAGAAAATTATCATATATCATAAATATTGTATGGACCCTCTCTGAATTTTTCCAGATTTTATAATCTAGGACTAGACCTCCACTTAATTAAAATATAGGCACAATTTTGAAATAAAATAAAAAGCAAGGAGATAGAAACCCTAACCTATGGACTAGCTCTGAGCCTAGCTTCTCTCTTGCTCGGGCCAAACCCACCACCCACCTTCACCGGCGCTCGCGCCCGTGTCCTGTTGGTTTATGCTTTCCCTATGGGAAAGTGTTCCCGCATTTGCTGCTATGCACGATCATTGGCCGGTGGGGACTAACCATCATGCCATCATCTCCACGCAACTAGGATACACACCGCACGGTCCAGCACACGCAAAGACGGGGCGCTGATGGCCACTTGCCCCGTCGGGCCACCGTTGCCGTCTCTGTCGTCTGGTTGTTGCATCTGCATGTCGCGCGATGCTTCCAGCGTTGCCATGTGGCTAGTGCTGCCTCTGGAGCACCGTTGCATGCAACAATACCAACTCCTTCCGGCACCACCCTGTTCACCCCTTCTTTGTTACATCGCCTACCCACCCGTTTTCCCTGCCTCCCTAAGTGAGAATTGGAGCGCACCGTCGTGGCACTACAGTGTCTCCAAGCTTCACTAGGTGAGAGCCATCCCCCCAAACAGTGTCGAAACTTTTCCACCTTGTTTTCCTAATGACCTTATAAAGCATGTATAAATATTATTACACTATATTTGTGGCTTAGTTTTCCTTTTACACCTTTTTGATTTTTATTAAATCTTATTTGGAACAAAAAGACCAAATATCTATATACAAACATATATGTGACACTATATCAATTCATCTACCTTAATCTCTCTCATGATCATCAATACATATTTTTGGCGATATATACATATACCATATGTGTATGAATATATCCATATATACCCCAAAAAATTTCATCTAAAGAAAAAGGTAAAAACTTAAATCAAAACAATGACCTTATATCCCAATTCTACATTTCATTCCTATACCTTATATCCCTTTTTGGATTATTTTTTCCATTTCTCAAACAACCTTTTTATTATGGCTGAAAACTCTAATCCCATCATCTCATGTTGTTCCTTGTCTCCAAAAACTCCAAATAAATTCTAGGAACCTCTTATATCCATCCTGAAGCCAATTCTAAAATAATATAGTGATGTGCAGTACAAAAATTTCAAACAATTTCAAATAATAAATTGAGGCGGATTTGAGTTTTGAACTACATCTCACCTAAATAAATTTCAGAAAAATCACAAAATACTATATGACCCAAGGAACTCAAATACACAAAAATATCCATATCTCCGGTCAATTTTTTGAAATTTAACAAAATGCATATTTTGCCCAAATGATCTATGTCATGTTTTCTTCACCAAATATTTTTGGAAAAATTTGAAATAAATCCCATAGCTCGTAGAACACTCCATGAACCCATTGTTTCCCTAGTTGTAGTTTCAAAAATATTTTTCCCTAGCCAACTCAGCCCTAGCTCCTTGCACAGATATGGCGGTCAATTCTCCTAACCTTCCTTTATGCATTTGGTGTCTAACGCGCCGCCCTCTGTCGACCACCCATTGAGCTTCCCATGCCGCACTAATCACCGGGTATAATGCACGCATGCTGGAACCCTCTGGAACGCACGCGACGAGCTCACCGGAGTTCCTCGGGCGTCACCACCTTTGGGCCGAACCATCTGCCCACATGCAGTGTGCCGTTGACAGGCGGCGCAAGTTGTTATGTATTAAAAACATGACAGTTCAGTCGTAGTGTTGCTGAGAGCTGTGGCCCACCTGTCGGATTAAGTAGCCACACCCTTGCCCTCTTTATGCCTTCCCCAAGCGAAGCATATTTCCTTTTAAATAGAAAGCGTAAACCACCAAAAACCTTGGTTTTCTAATTAACAAAACATGTTTCTCTCTGGTTCGACCAGTTCACCAACTTTTAGGCAAGTTCTAGAGAAAACCGAAATGGTTCTAGAACCCTAAAAATATTTCCTATTTTTTTGTTCAAACCAAATTTGAATTTCAAATATTTATATATTACAATAGTAAAGAACAAGCATTTTCTATTAATTGCAATATTCTTTAAAGTACAATTTGTATTTGATTATTGTTCCAAATCACTCCAGCTAAATTTCCAAAACCATTTCAAGTATTTCCTACCATCTGGTTCCACCCAAAGTTCGAAAACCTAAAATATTTGAATATTAAAACCTTGTCTTTCCAATATATTTAAATCCAGTAACTTATGCAATACTCCGTCTGTCTAGAAATGTAAGGCGTATTTTATTTGGTTAAGACAAGACTTTGACCAATACTTACTCTATTAATATGCGGTTTATGTGATACAAAATCATAATTATAAGAAAATACTTTTGAATTCGAATCTACTGATATTAATTTTATGTCACATAAATCACATATTAATGAAGTAATTATTGGTCAAAGTTTTATCTTAACCAACCAAAATACGCCCTACATTCCTGGATATAGGAAGTATTATTTAAAATCACACCTTTTAAAAACTTTTAAAACTTTCTAAGTCCAGAACCTATTCAAGCATATCATGTTGGATTATATGGATTTGATTTGGATTTATCTCGAATTGTTGTTTATTTAGTGTCTTTTTAACGTGTAGTGTTCGACGTCCCAATGTCTCCCAAGGAAGATTCCGAGCAGTTGCCCTATCAAGACCAACACCAGGACTTGCCAGGCAAGCCCCCGCCTTGATCATGTTGAACCCCATAAGTTTAAATATATTTATCTTGGTTGTAAACATGCGTGCTTACTTTAATACGAACCACTATTTTATGTTAGAAATAGTTACGACCTACTATTGCATGTGACATACCCTCGATAAATCTTGACCAAGATCCTCATCACCCTAGTATTAGTACCCACTAGTCATGGATATTCTATGGTATACCCTGGCTTAGACCCACTTTAGAAAAGCAAGTTTTAATAGAAAGTTGTGGATCACTTGTATCACTTGTGGGATGAATCCTTCGAAGACATCTATTGTCCAAGGTATGTTTCTGAAAGTAGTTTTATGTCAAAAAAAGGAAGATGATTTAGATCCGGGTGAGAATGTAAGTTGGAGTTTGGGAAGATGGTTGTAGCATGTTGTTGCATGGATATGGTAATGTGATATGGAGTCTTACTCAGATAAACTAAGGACCGAACCATAGTGCCGCTCACCCAAGTTAATATCATATGTCCACATGCCCTAATGGGAATGTCTTGACCTATTATTCTATTTAGAACTAATGTATGAACCCATAGCTAATAGATGATATGCGCAAAATAGAGTTGTCGCTTCTTTGGAGCATTTTTCTAGCATATGGAAACACTCAACACAAAGGTGGAAACCCCACTCTAATTGTAACGTTGTAGAGAATACAAACTAGAGGTGGGCTAAGTCCATCTGGTGGGTTCATCGTTACGAATAGACGACCAGCATACCTCGTGAAGTATGCTCATTGGCACTTCACAACAAGGGAGACCCGTATCTTTGGGTTAAACCATACTACCTCTACAAAATGTTAAAAATATATTTGAATAACCCACAGAGTACAGTATGAGCTATGAGGAAGGTAACGGGAGCTCTAGAAGTGTAACCTAAACCATACTACAAGGAGGTTATATGATTTGGTTGATGGTGATGATCTAAGTTGATAGTCGAAGCTATCAAAGGTTGAGTTATGGGACGGCAGTGGAGCTACCCGTCATATGGAATTTCTTTATGTTAGCCGTTGAAGATTATGCTCTCATTTTCTAAATTCTTGCAAATCTATTACATGTATTTTGAATGCAAACTTAGCTTTCCACACAATATGCAACCTTGGATAGAACTTCTTTCTTAAACAAAGCTAAGCATGTATATAGCCATCATACTCTCCTTGTGGGATGCTTGCGAGTACATTCAATGTACTCACCTGGCTTGTTAATTTTGCTAGACGAGGAAGATTACTACTGTGAAGACGATGACAGTGACCACGAGGATTAGGGTGTTACCCTAGTTGGTTGCCTGCAGGGTTTGGCATACCAACGGACCTTGTTATCGTTTTACTCCCGCTGCAGACTTTGAATTCAACCAGTAGGCTATCTGTGTAAGACCTCGACCATATTTATGTTTTAGATTCTGATATGTACATGTATGAGAATGGTATTCAAGTTAACTTGTGTTACTGGCTACTGATCATGAGAACAGTAGATAAAACACAAGGTTATCTCATCGTTAAAACCGGGTATGCCACAAAACTCTTCGCTGTTATCCCCTAAGCTCATTACCTTTCCCCTATTTTTGATTGGAGCAGAAACCAAAGAGAGCAACACCGTTGTTTTCAAATCTGGGAGATCCACTACAAACCCTTCTACTTCCTCTCGTGAGCTTTAGCTCCAATCAACCACTCCAATGGCTTTGCGTGCCTCTCCTTTTACACCATAACCCTCTCTTCTCCCCTTCATCTGAGCACCACTGCCGCCATGGATGGGGAGGGCATCGCCGACACCTTCTCCATCATGAATAAGCACCAAAGCGTTCTCATGGTGTCGCCCTGGATCTTCCTCACCAAGGAACGGAGCCGTAGGACCCCTCCTCGCCTCCCCATCAACCTCCTCTCCTTTCTTGCAACTGACCATCATTGTCGACGTTGACTCCAACCTCTCCGGCCTTGGCCAACCCTCCAATCGTCTTCACGATAAGGAATTGTGATGTTTGGAACTACCCTCTTTAACAGCCACGATGGTGTTTCCTTGTTTTAGGCTGCTGCCGGTGGCCATGGCGCCGCGGTCTCTAGTGACCACTAGTCCTGGCTCGTGCTAACCTTAGGATCCTAACACACCAAACCATATGTATTTTTGTGCACTAGATCGCCCACACGCCTATGCACCACCACACATTCATACGCTCGGCCTCATCAATTTCTAGCCACCGGTGGATCTGACATGCGGGCCTAACAGGTTTAAGCACTAAGCTTGTTTAACATCTCTGTAGGATAGATGGGCCCTGCGTGTTTAAATTTTTAATTAAAACATGATTAAAGATCTGTGCCTATGACATATTGGACCGCTCACTTAATAGTTAAAACTTTTAAACCTGACATGCAGGACCCACCTATCATCGAAACATTAAGTTAATTCAAATTAATCTGATATAATACCGAGTATGACATGTGGGCCCATGGCTAGTTGACTAGTTAGCCCTTGACTAGTCAAGGTTGACCACTAGCCCCACATGTCGATCTCAGTGGCTAGTTGTACCCGTCTATAAAATGTATTCTCTACATATTTAAATGAGGAAAAGACAGAAATGCTAAAAATGGCTAGAACTTGTAAAAATCATAAAAGTTCATATGAACTCCAAATGAGATGAACTTTTTATGTAAATTCATGGTTTAATCTGTAGTATCTCATGGTATCATTTGCATGCATGTTATTGTTGTTGAAAAAATTGAATTAATTGCTATCTTAAAAAACCCTAAAAATATCATATAGAACTTAGAAAATTCATAAATTTAATTCTAGGACCCCAAATTGAGTGAAACCAATTGAATTAGTTGTACAATTTCATAATGTTCTAGGATGCATTTCATTCATCATGTTGCATTTTGATTTCCCGTTATTGATTTTTTTCCCTCTTTTTGGTGATTTTTTTGGCATTTCTTACTTCTTATCGGTAGAGCAATTAGGCATCATACCAGAGTGATCCTCAACAGGTCTTGGAGTAGATCAGCAAGACAAGCAGCAAGTCATTGAATAACTATGGTTTATTTTTTAGGTATATGGTTTATGTGGTGTTTATGCAAGTGACATGCTTTGTTGTTTACCATGGTTAATTATGTTCATGAATTAATTTTCTAGCATGACAAGAGTTGGTTGCTGATTATGACCATAGATTACGATGTTTAATTTTGACTAATTAAATACGAAACCTAATAAGTGAGGTGTCGTCGGATCTTTTCCTTCACCCACAGCGAGAGTGTTAGCGATGGTATTAGATAGTCATGATCGGCCAACCATGAACTAACAATCCAAGGAAACACTTAGCATTTGGGAATTTGGTGGTTAGCCATATCCCATGATTCACTTTAACTCAGGAATTGGGGTAGTTAACCCTATTTCGAGTGCATGCTAAGTCGGAGAGGACTTAAGCATGCTAAATTGGTTGTTTTTATGGTTGTTTTCATTTATGTTTAGATCTGAAATTTGGAGAAAGTAATTTTTGAATCAAGTGGTTAGCTTGATTTAAATGGTTTAATGCTTTATTCTCATGTCTATGCATGTTATGCTAACTTGGAAATGAATTACTTGTGTAGTAAAACTTTATTTATCGTCTTATGCCATGATTATGTTAATTGGAGTGAGGAAGATTTAAGTCTTGTGAGTACAAAAGTACTCATTAGAATTTCATTCCTCAATAATTTTACAGGTGATCCTATTGTAGGTGAATACTATGATCCGGATCATGTTCAGAATGATGTTTAGTTTGTTTAGTTTGCTTTGATTTTTGATCCGTGGGTTTTGTGACTTTTGTGGTATGGTGGTGGCTGCCATTTTGGGTGTTTTATGTTGATTTCCACTACTTAATTTTATCGTTTGTTGCACTTTACCAACCTTCGTGTCGACTTGCTTGTAATGTAATTATCTACTCAATGTATGAGTTGTGGATATATTATATGTAAATATTTCTTTAGAGTTTGAATTGTGATATTAATTGTTGTTAATTGGCTCTCCATATACCATGCATGTTTGATTTTGAAGTGTTGGGGCAGCCGTAAAGAATTAGTGTCAGTCTTGTGTTTCACCTTGCTTGATCGTCCAAGTTGAGTGACCCACCAACTATGATGCGTTGGTCCACTGGGTTAGGGTGTGAGACTCGTTCCAGCTATTCAGAACTTGTCTCGGGCTCCTCTAAAGCGATCATACTCAGCGAGGTTTGAGATAGACCCTAAGTCTTTACAAGATTTTAGAATTTTATATCGACTTTTGATTGATGTACACTTTTGCCTGACTTAACCAACGGTGATAGATACGCACAACTTCATATGCATATGGTATGTTGGTCCGGTTTCGGAATACTCAATGGTGATAAGTACATACGACTTCGTGCGCGTATAGTATGATGGGTAGCTTCCTGGTATTCAAGTGGCACGTAAGTCTGATTCAATTCAGGGTCTAACAATTTTTTTCTTCATCATGTAGCTTGCCACATCCTATCTTGCCTTATGGCGAGGTTATTGTAATGATTTGTAATAATTTGAGCTGTGTACAACTTCGTATGCAGAAATCGGAAAGTTACTCTCTTCTATTATCAAAAGAAAAAAAAACCTCATCCTGAGCCTTTCATGTTCTTTGCCTGAACAATCTGTCGTAAGATTATAGCAGTGTTTGGTTAGTGACGTGAGCTTGATAAAAACAAACATTAATCCATGGACCATAACTATCCATCTCTATGTCACACACATTAATCAATGAGAACAAAAAGAAGGGGGAGGGGGTAAGAGGGGGATGGGGTGGGGGTGAGGCAGGCGGTGTAGTTGCACTAGGGATGGAAAGCAAGCAGCTACTACACTTTCAAATCGTACTCTTAAGAAAATATGGAGGCTACACAACCGTATCCCGTCCAGATGTCTAGCAAAGGGATCTCCTTGAGCCTCTGCTTCGTTCTCCTCTCGTCTCCATTACTTTATTCTTTCCTCCCTCCTCTCTCTACACTCTGACTGACAGCCCGGCACACCGTTGTCTTGCCCCTCTCCTCGCACACCCAACCACAACAATATGCCGACGCCATCTTCGACCGTGTTCTCCTAACCACAACATGCCTAATCATCTCCTCGTCCCCAATCTCGACATGCTGCGCAAGCTCTCCACATCTGGTGGTCCTCTATTGTCCCACCCTAACAACCCGCAAGTATTGCTAGTCCACCGCCTCCTTCCAATCATCCCTCTAAGCTTAGAGGGTTTGGTGACGCTCCCACCCTAAATCCTAATCCTGACCCGAACCTCACCAAACCTCGAGAGGAAATGTAGCGGTAGGAGGAGCAAAGCAGAAGCAGTAGCGGCAGGAAGAAGAAAGTAGAGTGAAGAAGCCCATCTATTGTCCCATCCGAGGCTAAACGGTGGGATGGGATGCCATTGGATTGGCTCCCAATGGTATCCGTCTGTAGCTTTTCTCAATAAAATACTCCATCTATTCCAATTATATCTGGCTGGCACACATATCTAGTAGGTGCACCATTTATATAGTTTTTAGTAAAATTGGACCATGTTTTTCCTGTTAAATAGACATACTAACTACATCCACCCCTTTGCAGTTTCCGTGCACTTCGACCATACCGTATTCTGCAGTTCGCCGATACAAGAAAGAAAAATACACATGTTTTGTGATTGTCCTCGATCGTCTTGATTCACAGCGTTACAGCAGTCTCAGGTCCAGCACTGCCTAGCTTATTCCATCCTCTGGCGACTGCAAATCGGTTGGCAGCGCGGGGCACAGGTTGCCAGGATCGGGAAAGACTCGCTTGCCGCAATTACTCGCCGCCTTCTTCGGCAAATCTGCAACCGGGACAGGTCAGCTGGCTCAGAGCAGAAAGCATAGCGCTGCAGCGGCAGCACAGTGCATGCGTTCGCCTTGCCCGCAGCACGGCTCGGACACCCGGAAATCTGAAAACCGCACTTTTGACAGGTTGGCACAGTGAAAGCGCGTAAATGGAGTAGCTGCTAGCAGCGGACGGGCATGCGTAACTACATTACATGGACGAAGTCCATGTCTCCGTGGTGTTACCGTGTCTATAACTCGATCTACAGTGTGCTTTTGTCGCTCTGAAATGTAACGAGTCTAGTACTTGTTCCATCGTAGAATATAAGTATATTTTATTTAATTAAAATAATATTTTAATCAATAATTATTTTATTAATATGTGATCTATAAAGTCATAATCATAAGTAAATATATTCGAATATAAATTTAATCACATTAATTTTATATCACATAAACGATATACTAATAAAATAATTATTGGTCAAATATTTATCTTAACTAAAAAGTTATATTTTATATTTTGGGACAGAGGAGTAACGAGTTTTAGTAACCTACTGTTTAGGATGAATGATGATTTAATTAGCGCTTCTAGAAGCTGGCCACGCCGATCGACCAGCCAGGGGTGGATGGGTCGTGGATGCGCACGAACGCGAAGCGGCCGGCTCGGTTTGATGGCGCGTACGTACCTTGTGCGCCATAACTGGTGTGCGGGCTAGCTAGCTAGCTACCTCGATGTGCAGTTTGTTTATCAGATCGATTTGCTTCGCTGCCAACTCGTACTTGCGTTATGTTTGAGCTTCCGAGTCCGGACTTGATTTGTCCCGAGAGACGTACCTATCCTCTTTTTGTTTCGTACCGGCGTACGTCACCAAGGACGCGACGCTGTCCTTCAACAGACAAGGCGGCGTAGTACCGCTGAACCGGCACATAGCACGATCGTGATGTAAAATTACGCAACGCCGCATGTGCACAGGGGCAGAGAGTACCGCTGAACCGGCCCATAGCACGATCGTGATGTAAAATTACGCAACGCCGCATGTGCACAGGGGCAGAGGAATCGTATGCGACAGCCATCCATATCGATCGACACCCATGGCTATGCCAGACCCGGGATGCGCCATGCTCATGCACGTGGAAACCGCTGTTGCCACATCAGCAGGGGTCGGCGCCACATGAAATGCGCAAAGGTTCGTAACATCGGCGCCAGAAACACTGGCGCTGAGCTAGTCAGTGCTGTTAGCCCTGCTGCACGTCTTCCGAATACCAGGCGATCAGACGCACGTCTAAAAGACCATGCAGAAGATTGTTAGCGTCATGTTGGCCGTTCTAGTTACGTATCCATATATGCCACGGAATAGGTTATCAAAGACCCCATATCAAAATCGGTTTTTCAAAATCTGCCTCTAGTGTAGTACATGAGAGACAGTTTGTAAGAAGGCCTGTCTACATTGACTCTGAGGGACGCGAACCGCCTGTGATGACCAAATATCATAGACGATTTTAAAAAAAATCGTCTACAATATAAGACTAACATATCACAGGTGGTTTTGTGATGTCTCAACATCACAGGTGGTTCTAACCAAGAACCGCCTGCAATAACTCAAAGTATATATTCTATCAATCGGTTTTTCTTTCTTCCCGTTCCAAACAAACACCGTTGACGCTGCCGCATTCGCCCATAGTCTGCACCCGACTTCCTCCTCGATGCCGGCAGGCTGCCGGACCACCTCCTCCAACGTCGGTAGGCTGCCCGACCACCTCTTCGACGGCCGCTACGATGCCGTCACCCGTCTCCTCGCCAACGTTGCCCTCTGCCTCCACGCGCCGCCGAGGTAAACCTCCTCCCCAACGCCGGTCCCCACCTCCTCCCCCGGTTCCGATGGCTCCCCACTTCCTCCCCCTCCTCCCCATTCCTGGCACCCCACCCTGCTTTCCTCCCCACCGCCGGCTCCTCACCTCCTCCCCCTGCTCCCTTCAGCGGTTGTGTAGGCCGGCCACCTCCTCCCCATCCTCCTCCTCCCCCTCCCCCTTGCTCCCCATGCTCCCCACCTCCTCCCCCCTGCTCCCACCACCGACGGCAGACGATGTCCCCTAAACTTAGGTCAAGTACATTATTATCAGATATGTAAATTATTGTGTTTAGGGGATAATGCATTTATGCCACTCCAAATATGTATTGGAGACTTAAGCTTTTCCATCTCAGATCACATTGGTGTATGAAATTTGTATATTTGATAGCATTAAGAGCTATAAGCAGGGTTTAGAATGATTTGAATTAGTGACCAGAGGTACTATACTACAATATCTGTTTAGTTTTTTTGGAGTGATAAGGGTTAGTGTTGAAATTTAGTTTTGTTGTTGCAAAGAATGCAATTCAAATTAAAATAGAAAATGAATTGTTCGTGGTTTATTGTGGCTCTCAAGTTGTTTCGAAGTATTGTATTGTAATGAGCAATAAGTTTGATAGATTCATGACACATCATGCAATTACTTTCCATTGTTTTGATCCCATGGACTTATGCAAACAGAAACACAATTGAATTAGTTGTGTTTTGCTGCTACTAGACCACCACTTATTGTTGGGGATGTTGTCAACAAGTTGTTACTATTTTATAGCTCTATATCCACTCTGCCCTTTCCACAATTATCTTATTTACCAGTAATTGAAATTGATGGACTTGTAACTGAAATTGAACTTGTCAATTGATGGTCAGTGATATATATACTTTAGGAGAATTAGCAAATGATATATATGCTTTATGAAATTAAACTTAGGAAATGCTATATATGCTTTACAAAATTAAACTTAGGAAATGTTATATATGTGTCACGACATTTAACTTACAAAATGCTATATATGCTTTAGGACATTGAACTTAGGAAATACCATATATGCTTTAGGACATTGAACTTAGGAAATGATATACATGTGACTTAAAGGGAGCAGTAAAACAGCATTCGAAGCGTCATATATATGACATATATATGACGCCTCGATTACTGTAGTGCGGCTCCATTTGTTTCCTATTTATATCATTTCACACATTTCTAAATGAGAGCCATCTGATTCTTTTTCATGTTATGCGTCTTTTAGAAGATGTTGAGTCCTGATCGGTTAGCTTCCCCAGAGGTTGTCAGGGATAATTCTAATGTGTCTGGAACCACAACAAAATCCAGGCGCGCTCCAACAGGACCTAATCAAAGGCCGAAGGGCCGATTCCCCATAATAGAATTAGGCCCGTCCAGGGCACCGATTGTGCCAGAACAAAACATGGCTAAATGGAGAACGACATGCGGGATTGTCGCGTGGACACGGGTTCCGTTTACTCTAGAATCATGGAAGAAGGTGGGGCGAGATCTTCGTATGGCACTAATCGAAGATATCAACACTTACTTCGTGATCCCAGAAGAGTTAAAGGCCCGCGCCGATGCTGCAGCCCTGAAGGTCGCTAATAAAGCTTGGAAGGAGTTCAAGTGTATTCTCCACCATGACTTCATCGCAAAGGATGAGGAGCCATTCGACATCCACAAATGGATGGACCGCGAGATGTGGGCCCAATTTAAGACATCCAGGGAAACAGAAGAATTTAAGGCAAAGAGTGAAGCGGTGAAGGCGCTGGCGGCCAAGAACACCCACCATCACAGGCTGGGTAGTTCTGGGTACGCGCCCAAAGTTAAGAAATGGATGGGCGAGGAGGAGATGGCACGTCTTAATGACCTGCCCCCGCCATTTCCCAACGTACAATCACGATGCGCACGTAATTGGTTGTACGCGAGGAGAAATCCAGGTGCGACGTCTTCGGATACCCAATCCTTCGCTAGCGAAGCAACCCGGGAGGTCTACACTAGATTGGTACGATGTTGTTTACAAAACCTGCCTCTCAGTATCTCCATCGCCTCAATGCTAGGCTTAGTAACCTGTTCTTCTATTATAGGAAAACCTTTCAACACAATCCTCCCCTTGCGAATTCCAAAGGGAGAAAAATATTCTTATACAGGCCATCGGCACCAAGGAGCATCCAGGTCGCACGAGAGGTACTGGTGTTTACGCTACCTGGAGAGATGGATCTCTCGATGATTTGCATCGGTACAGGAATAAGAGCTTGGCCAAAGCCAAATGCGAAGCAAGAGAAAGAGCCGCTCTTACAGAAGAAATCACGGCCACGGTGGAAATGAGGGTCGATGCTCGTTTAAGAGCTCTTGAAGATATGGTGGCCATGGCCTCACAAGGGCTCGTTCAAATGCAAAGCAGCCAAGCTAGTAATCGAAAGAGTAGTCAAGCCTCCGTCCCCGGTGGTGAAGTTGATCGCACCATCTTGTATCCAGTCGATGAGATCCTGGTAATTTCTACTTTAATCTCAAGTTCCGCTTCAAATTCCATTGCAAGCCATATGTAGCTAATTATTCTATCTTCTACCAAGTTTTACCTTCAAGGATACAACGCGGTGCAAGCTGTTGGTGCGGCTTCTTGACGACAAGCCTTTAGAGGTTGCAACAGGGATGGCATGTCCATCCAATGAAGGGGATCTCATCCACCGTGTGCCGATGGTGCGTGGGAATGCAAAGGTCAGTGTGGACTATGTTTACGACACATGCAAGTCCATTAAGCTGAAATTTCCATCAAATGATGAGATTACGAGATTGGGCCAAGCTGAAGGGGCTTTCATCCAGTGGCCCAAGAGGCATATAGTATTGGAAGACTGGCACCCTCCATGTATCGGCCAAGTTGAATCACGGGAGGTAGACCTACCCGTGATCCCGGAGCCTTATATTGCATGTAATGAGGACACCTCAATCGTTACGGTGCCCGTGGAGACCACCTTGGCCCCCGAGCTCCCAACAAGGGCCAATTCGTCGCCCGCCAAGTCGTCGAACCCGATCGTGAAAAGAAAGCGAGGAACTAAGTCGAAGGCGAAGATGCTGAAGGAACCACACCTTTACATTGAAGAAGAGTTCCCCTTCGCGCCATTGGTTGATAAATACGTTGAGGGAGAGCCATGGCTCAAATCGCCAGAGTCGCTCAATGCCCTCGGAAAATATACCTGTGAATTGCACGAGTACTACCTCAAGGAGGTCAAGAAGCCAAAGAATCAACGGATCACAACTTTGAAGGTAGATTTTAGTAGGGGACATTTCCACCATGACTTCGAGAACTGTCAGTTCTTTGCGAACTTCGTGGACTTGTGGGAACTCTACAAACTCCAGTCCCTCGAAGTCTCTCTCATCAGATGCTACACAATGTGAGTGTTCACAATCACAGTCAACATTCGTGTTATACGTACTATATCCACATATATGTAACCCATACCTTCTTTATCTGTAGGATAATGATTGAACAATGCAGAAGGAAATACGTAAAAGTAGGGTTCCTCGACCTATACATTGTCTCCACGCGGATGATCACAAATGCGAAAGACTTTGTTGCCGAGTACGTGCTAAATGCCTTGCTCAACAAGATAAGAAATTCATACTTTTCCATACAACTAGGCCTAAGTGTCGCATTACCTACTTCATCATCTCAGGCTAGTGGTAATTTTACCAAAATAACATGAATTTACTAACCATTGAGACTAAATGCAGAGAGCATTGGATTCTTGCTGTCCTTATACCACACCATCCAAGGCTCATGTTTATGGATTCGTTACTACGAGCAAACTTCGACATCGAAACACTTGGAAGATTTATGAGCAAGTAAACATATTTTCAACATATACAAATCTACCATTCGCTACTTTCGTGTTGCAATGCCAAAGACAAACTATTTCGATTCACGTAGGTGTGGAAGAGCTATCTCAGGAAGAGAGGAAAAAGCGCCAATCAGCCCCTTTTAAATGACAAGGAATTTAGTGTATCTTTCTATACTCAATACAAATTTTTATAATTGTCGTAATGACGATCTCCAACTACTAACCAATTGTATATATTACTAGTGCCACCAACAACAAGGAGGAACAAGCATTTGTGGCTTCTACATTTGCCACAACATGGAAATCATGCTAAATAGCATTAGCAAAAATGAAATCCAGGTTTAACGCTATTGCGATAAGTATTATTATATTTCTCTTCATTATAAGTACATGGCTTTAATATACATTCTTATCAACAGCAAAAAGGCATTCCTAAGACATCATTGGATTCATCTCAACTGGACCGGATAAGAGAACACATCGCCGCATTCCTTATTAGAGACGTTATCGATCCTTATGGCCAATTCCACGCCTACGACATGGAGGAAGGCGAGTTCGTCTTAGTTAAGAAGTGATATGTATTTCTTTGTGAACTTTTATATGGATGTCGAATTTACTAAGAATTAAATTACTTTGTGAACTTTGTGACATGCGGTGGATGAAATTGAGAGTTTAATTACTTTGTTTGGTGATATTGATGAGTTTGATGAGAGTTCATTTTGTGACTTAATTTATGTATATGTATCAAGTTTCTGTTATTTCATATGATTCAATTCTGATTACTTTGAATGAATAAGGTACTTTTATGTATTGTGTTTTTTGTTTCCTGCTGATACGCAACAATCTGAAATAAGTAGGTATGCTGTTACGACAATCAACCGCCTATGATGATACACCCCTCACAGGCGGTTCTCCATAAGAACCGTCTGTGATGACCCCTTCTCATCACAGGCGGTTATAGCCTGTAATGAGCTATTCTATAGTTGTGATATATATATGTACAAGTGTATTAGGAAATAACTTCCCTGCGGAGCATATATAAGCCTAACGTTAAGCAAATAAAATTGTTGCAATAACTCGAGTTTAGGAGCTAAAAGATTGTTGCGATACGCAAATATTTAAATTATTGCACTGTTTTTTTCTCGCGCTTATAAACACTACTTTCTATGTTTAAAATTATAAGACGTATCTGATGATCCAAATTAAAGTCTTGACTATTAATTAATTCAATAATATATAAGCCATGTGACAGAAAATTAGTATCATTAGATTCTTTTTTAAAGACACTTTCTTATGGTTGTGATTTATACCTATTAACAAAATATTGTATAAGTAATTTATAGTCAAAGCATTAACGTAGGCAATCAAAATACCCTTATAATTCTGAATGAAGTTGTGGGGTTTTGTATATCAGTTGTTCGCTATGGTGAAGTCGGAGTCGTCGGCTCATAAGAAAGAGGGGTTGATGATAATGTTGTGGGTGGCGTCAATGTGTGTGGGGTTCCTGGTGACATGTGTTTTCAATTTAGATTTTCTTATACTATCGTGATCCAGTGGTGGTTTTTTTTAATTAACCAGATAACTATTTTCTTCTACAAATGAGTTAGCAAAGCACCTATTCGCTTTCGTGAAAAAAAATTATGAACAAAGAGAGTAACATAAAAAGTAAAATGCATTCCCAGTCACATAAGTTGTGTGAAATACTCAGCTTTGTATTTCTTACATTGGGATCTCACATGTTCCACAAATACATCCAAATTTTTGTTGAAAGTATAGTTTTACTTGTATAAATAAATATTTGAGTTAGAGGTGATGCTCCGTTTGTCATTCACCTCTTCTCCATAATTTCTACCATCTTATTTTAGGAGTTTGGTTGACTTATATTTCCTATTTCAAATTCAGTTTTTGTGGCCATGAATTTATATGAAAACTGATGCATCACATAATTAAATTTGTGTTAGTATTTTTATAGTAATACATGGACATTCAGCTATATATATAAGAAGGAAAAAGGTACACCGTTAACTTCCGCCGCATACTCGGCATTAGGCATGTACCATTGGTGAAAATAGTTGCTTGCCACGTGACGAGTATATGGCAGGAAGCGGAGGAGCCGAGCTTAGATATTTGATTAGTTCGTAAACGGTGTTGGTGTACAACTATTTAATTATTTGTACAGCAATTACCGTGTAGTGCGTGCATGTTACTATATTATTGTTTCTTATTTTTATTTACATAGACTATTGTTCAAATATCACACAACCTGATAATACACTAACTACAACTTAATAACTCATCATTGTTAATATGATAGATAGTACGTTACATTCAATTAAACTTGATTTTTAATTCATTTTTCATACAAAGTTAATCATTTACAAGTCCATGTCACACCCTATTTCTTCTTAACTTGGAAAAATAGGGGTTTATTAAAGGATATAACCCTTATTAGGATTTTTGGTTTTTCATGGCCTTTTCATTTGGAGTTCATAACACTTATGTTTATATTTGAGTTTTGCTAAATTGTGAAATTGGTAAACCGTATATCCATAACATATCTCCCCAACTTAGATATCGATAAGTACGAGAACTAGGACGGAACCCCAGTTAATTACCTATGTGTATGACATATCACTAGGCCTAGAGTTATTTTTGTGATTTCTGCTGCAAGGCTTGATGTTATTTAGCCTTCATGGCATTGTTTGTAATGCTTTGACCCTAATGGTCTACTATGTTTAAAACACTCTATTGTATTATTTAACTAGCAAGTATACACGTGTAACGCACGTTTTCACAATATGTATGGCGTGAAAACATAACTTGTACTGTATCACGTCGAAGGAGATGACCGCGATGGTGCACGGGCACGACCAGAGCGTGACGTGCGCACGACGGCCACGCGTGGCATAGATTCGGGAGAGAGGGGCGCTGGATGGTATAGTAGTGGCAATGGTAAAAATTATCTATTAACTTTAAGTACGGACAAAGTAGATAATTATCTATCAACTCTAAGTAAATAGCATGGTGGGTAATTATTTATTAACTTTAAGTGAATGACATGGTGGGTAATTATCTATCAATTAAAGATAGATGTCGGATTGATAGACCATCAAATGAATATTAGCCATTAAATATATTCGATCTAACGGATCTGAATGATTTGGGTACGTTTTGTAGGGTGGATTTAGAAAACTGATATTTAATTTGACCGTGGGCGGTAGCGTACCGATCATGGGATTATAACTAATGAACAAAGAGGTGCTGTTGTCAAACTGGATCCTCGCAGTCCAATAAATGAATAATAATATGTTTTCCTTACGGTACGTGTAAAGAGGGAAAAAAAGAAACATACCACCGCACGTACCGCGATACTAAGAACAATGCCCGATAGTAAAAAATCGATATACGGTTTGAGAAGTAAAATATTTGAATTATCGGAATTAAACTATATTGTGAATAATGTCAGCTTTTCTGGACATGCCATTAGGATATCTATAAAGCTTTGACGTCATCTGACTCTTTATTCTATCACATAAGATAATTACTGATGTAGAGGAGAAAAGAGGAGAAAAAAGTTATGTTCTTTGATTAATAAAAGGTCTATAGTTAATCGAAAAACGCTCCTGGCCGCCCGACTGATCGACGCGCTCGGTCGGACGTGCGCGCTACCGTCTGATCGAGCTCGATTCGACCCTCTAGATCACACTTATTAATTACCGCTGCTGCCATCGCACCATTTCCCTGGTATTTTTTGCTTTGAACCAATGCTCCGAAAGTGCGTAGCACGTACATTGTATGAAAGTTATTACTATTTATAGCCATGCGTGAATATCATGTCAGCAATCCAAATTTTAAAATATTTTATCTTTTCAACCGAGCATCCAAATCACGATCCGTTTGAACCGTTAGGTCTCTTGCAACTAGACCTTCAAAACAAACATGAAATACTTTTATGTTGGATCCACAGAAGTTTACAGTTGTAATCGTTGAACTCACATGTTGTAAGCCTAATGCTCCTACATTGCATGCGTACAAACCATATGCTGGAACCATAAGACTATTGTTGTAACCATACATCTCACATATCGCAATTGTAGAGCGATCATGTTGCCACCATATAACTCTCATGCTGTAACCATGCCACTACAATATTATCATGCAATAGTTTTTTTAAAAAAAAATTCTAATGCTGCAAACATGCAGCTGTAATACTACAACCAGGCACATATCTTGTTGTAAATATCAATCTCTTATGCTACAACCACACAACCTAGTTATGATACATCCTGAGGAGCAACCCATGTTGCCACACTGTAAAATTTTTGTTGTAATAGAACAAAAACTTTGTTGCATTAATCGTTTTACCATGTTGCATTGAAAAAATGTTGCAACAAATATTGAGACTTGTCTCAAAAACACCACTGTGCTACACCACGCATTCTCATCTCCAGAAGTGACGAAGCGTGATTTGGATCTTGTTTTGAAGGTCGTGTTGCAAGAAACACAATAGTCCAAACGGATCATGATTTGGATGCTCGGTTGAAAAGATAAAGTATTTTAAAATTTAGATTTCTGACGTGATATTCACATAGAGCTTTAAATTTGAGTGTGACATTGATGGCCACATACAACTTACTAGCTGGTCAAGTGGCAAGCGGTGGCATTTGCTATAATTCTTTAGAATTTCCTAGTGTGGTGGCATATATCGTAAATATGTGATCCACTCTAGTCTATTGATTGGGGGTGATCCAACGACGAGAGCGAACGAATCATATGGCCGGCAGGCCGGCGACCGGTACGTTGGATCGTCCGGTTGACGCCTAGTCACCACCTAGTTAATCTTATTGTCTTTACGCTACTATATTTAATGTTAACTCTTTCTGTAGATTCAGCTTAAGAGATAATTTGTTATATAAGTTACTTTTAATATCAATTCTAAATGACATAAAAGAGGCCGAAGAGTTGACAACTAACTCTATCTTTTAGATGGATACACGCAGAAGTAACGCTGACGTACTCAACTCCACTTTGATCTCAGCATAAACAAAAGGCGTTATTCGTTTAGACTGATAACGGAACGTCCTGATTTTATATTTCCATTCAAATATTCCTTATACTTCCATCTAAACCCACTCACTGATTCTCTTTATCATGTAAATTATTCGTTTAGACTGATAACGGAACGTCCTGATTTTAGATTTTCCATTCAAATATTCCTTACACTTCCATCTAAACCCACTCACTGATTCTCTTTATCATGTAAAAGAGATCGATCACACTAACAGGTGGACCTAGGCACTTCACGCATGTGGTCATAATTTAGTGGATCATGCTACATCGAACTTCCCACGATCTCCGCTAATGACTTCGTCCAACTATTTTTTTTCTCACTGGAAGTTATCTCTCTCCGCAATTAGCATTAGCACCCCGTTTCAATATCTGCGTGACCCATAGCTACTCATAACTAACTCAACGCCAATGCGTGTACATGGCACCGGTGTCGTGAACTTCGGCGCAATTCCATGCGACGCCGATCTCTGCTTATACCAGCTTCCGTGTTGAGTATGTATGTCGGCGCTACCAGCTATGGCGGCGATACGTTATATCTCGGCGCCAGCGTATTTGACGCCGAGAAGAAGGATCAAATCTAGAAATAGTTTGAAACAGGGTTTATTTTCAGAAATAGTTGCAAATAAAGTCAAACTGATCAAAATTTACCGCGCACGCGGGTCAACTCTGAATATCCGAGACCGAGGGATGTACGCGCCTTGTGCCATGCGCATAGAGTTTACGGCGCAAGAAAAGCTTTTTTTAAGCAACCGTACCAATTTTATTGATTAAACGAGTAACGGATTGAATAATTAAATAGTACACGAGTAAAAGAGGCTCATCATAAAAACAAAAACGGAAAATCTATGTGGAACACGTCTACCACGGCGTCCATTGGAGCGGCGCGCTGAGAGTGGTCGATCGTGTGATCAAAGGCTACGGTGTTTTCGTTGCGTTGTTTGGTTACGATGGCGGTCGTCACACGCACGGCCCACGCGACAGCGGGTGAGTTCAAAGTTTTTGGGAACCGCGCTATGTATCTCTCTCCCCGTCCATTCCATCCTCTGGTTTCCACGCATCGTTTCCTCCAGCGAAAAAGTTAGGCTTCATCGGCGGTAGGCGTGGGCGGTTCGAGGTTCGCGGTGGTCAGGTGAGTCTTCGTCACTGGTTCGGCGTTCGGCGTTGGCGATCGGATTGCATGATCAGGTGTGTTGTTGTGGTTCAATTTTTCCTTTTTTTGGTTGTTCGTCAGAGTTTTTGCGACATTGCGAGTGCAGATTGAGGTAGGGTAAGTGGGGGGGAGGGGGGTTTTTAGTGTGTGAAGAGGTGATTCATGTTGGTGAGGGGTTTTTGTGAGTTTGATTGGTCGAGGTTTGTTGTGGTGGTCAGGTGAGTTTCTGTTACCGATTTTGGCGTTTGGTGATTGGAATTTTTGAGGTTTTCATGGTCCTTTTCCGGTGGCTTTTGGTTGATTGTTTGCATTAGTTAGGTTTCCTTAGATTTTTACAGAGGATGCTTCGTAACATTGCGAGTATAGTCCAAGGTAGGGCAGTGGGAGTTGGGGGGTGTGAGAAGAGGCGATGCATGTTGGTGAGGAAAATCGCCAAGTTTTGGTGCGTGTTGGAGTGATTTTTGTACATTGGGCGTTGTCTGTATCACACAAGTGTTTTTGCACAGATTTTTGATCACCCAAGTGTTTTGTGCACTGGACGTTATTGAGGTTGTGATTCATAGACGACAGAGTTTTTTTTGTGATTTTTTGTGTGAAATTTTTGCGGTTCAGATTTTGCTGAGTTACGGCCTTGTTTTTTTGAAGCGGCTCGCAGAATGGTGAGGAATAAGAAAGAGCAGAATGATAGTTGCACGAAAGGAAAACAGAAGTATTGTGATTGCGAGTCTTCAAGCAAGCGAAAGGTTATAGCGTCGTTATATGTTTCTGTGCATGCATGTTATAGTGTTGTTCACGTTCACATGGATTTAGTTTTTGTTATACTATCACCATCTGATCACTACACAGTTATCATGCAAATTGACTGTAGTGACCATATGACTATTTTTGCCTTAGATAAATTTGCCTGTTAATTACAATTAGCATGTTGGTTTTTTTAGTTGTTATAGTGATGATTATGGTCTTTTATTTTTATCTTATCATGTTATTATTAGTGTAGCTACAGGAGTAAGTTTTTTTTGTTAATTGTTGCAACCGTACGAGTGGGGGTGGTGTTGGGGGGTGAAACATGTGATTTTTTCTCTCATTTTTAGGTATCTGGTCCGTATGTAGTTTATCCTGTAAGTTGATTTTAGTGACTATATCACGATGTCGTAGTTAGTGTTGTTCATGTCCACATGGGTGCAGTCATGCTGTGCTGTTTTTTTAGGATGGACCTTTTGTGTTTAAGTGCAGACACCATGTTTGTTAGTTCTTGTTACCATCTAATTATTTTTATAGTTATCATGCAATTTGATTGTAGTGATCATACCACAATTATATTAGTTACCTTGCCTGTTAATTACAGTTAGCATGTTACATTAGTTGTTGTACTGATCATTATGGTTTGTTAATTTGTCTTATCATGTTATTATTAGTGCAGCTATAGGACATTGTTTTTTCTGCTAACATGTGATGATTTTATTACTTTTTTTGTCCCTCATTTTTAGGGATCTGTTATTAGAAGGAATAGGGCATCGCCTTCTGCCATCGTGAAAATCTATGGACATCTTACAGATGCACAGAAGGATATTGTTGATCAGATGGGGTTCAAATCACTTTTGGACATCAAGTGTGAGACCCTGCACAACCCTCTCATCCATTGTCTATCAAGGCAGTATGACCCAGACAGTCGTTCGCTAGTTGTGTATGCACGTGGTAGGATTCCTTTGACCGAGAAATCTGTACATTACACACTTGGGATTCCTCTTGGCGGCGATGACGTGAAGTATGAGGATGATGAAGAGGCAGAGGATCGTATAGGTTCTGAGTTGTTTCCAGAAGATGGGAATAGACCTAAAACTATGAAAGTTGGCAAAATGATAATGCAACATAAAGAAGCTGATGTTAGATTCAAGAGGTTGTGGCTGATATATATTGTATCCACCCTATTGGCGCCGACCACAAGCAACCAAGTCAGCAACAAGTGTTATTCCTTGCTGGTAAGTTTTTTGTATTAGATGTCATGCATTTATGTGTTTCTTCTCTTATTTATATTGTACATGCAACACTGCAATATGTTTTGTTGATCATATCCATATGTTCCGTATGTAGGAGGATATAAATGGTGTTTGCCGTCTCAATTGGTGCAAATTTGTTGTTAATGAGTTGCATGGGCAGTTAGCTAAGAAGAATTTCAATAGATCTTGCCTATTCTACCTGATGGTAAAAACATTGGCCCTTCTTTTTTGTTTTTCTGATTGTGTTTTTTGTGCTTCTTTTTAAAAAGGATTTGTACATCTAATATATTCTATTCATTTTTTTATCAGTTGTGTTATGTTGACTGTGTGGATCACAGTGGACATGACATCGGATTGTTTGATGCGCCCTTTTGTGTGAATGCTTGGACAAAAGAAGCTGTTGAAGCAATTGTTAATCTGGATGTGCAGAAAGACGGTAGAACTTTCAGGTTGATGGAGGTGAGGGATGGCTAGAAGCTATAAGTTGTTAATCTGATCTTTTTTTGTGGGAACTGTATGTGTGTAGGGTGGGAGGTAGGGCTAACTGCCAGTGTTTTTTGCATTTTCAGTGCATAGTATAGTGGTCTAGGAGTGTAATTGTTTGTAGGGGGTAATGGATTTCTGCATTGCATGGTAACTGACTTATATAGCTGTTTTTAAGGAGTGATGGAATAAAGTTGTGTTTGTTGTTTGAGATCAATTTTTTTATATGATAGCTTCTAAGTATGTCGAAAGTCACATTTTTATACAATTTTCTTTTGTCCAGTTGAAACCTGAATTTTCTGTAATCTTAAGCTTGTTTGGCGGAGCACCTGGGTTTGAAGAATGGATGACGCTGAACACAGATGCTAGTTGCTCGGAAGAGGTAATTTAATCTTTTTTGTTTTTATGTTGTTTTTATGGTTCAATAATGTGATATCTGTTTTTAGTGTAGTATCTTATTTTCAAATAATTTGCAGGAACGCAACAAGGTATCAAATCTCATGCTGAACTTTGGAGTTGGTTTAGGTGGCTTGCTGTGTAATCTTGTTTAAGGATTGACAAAAGTACGCTCAAGTGGAAGTGTAACAACGGAATATGGTCAATTCAGTGGGGCTTATGGAAGATCGTGAGGTCAGCAACGCAGGAGTCGATCAACTGAAATGGCAGGTGGTCCAATGGAGGACGGCTGTGATGACGAGTCAAGTTTTGAGGATTTAGTATCTGATGAGGGTGGTAGTGACGATGCTGATGATTCATCTGGATTGATGATGGCAGCAAGGATGCTGATGATGATGAGATGTCTGAATCAGATGATGTGTTGCCAGATGCTTACTCACCCCTTGCTTCAGGCAGCAAGGCAGTGTGTGATAATTCAGCTTGTGTTTTTCCATCTCAAATACCTCCAGGGGAATCAAGCCAGGTGCCTATGTCAGACCCTAGCTTGCTATTATCACCACAGCTTTCAGAAAATGTTGAGTCAGATGATAACAGTCAGCATGTACATGCTATGATCAAGGATTCAGCAGCTGATCTTGCAATGCGTCTTATTGACATGAAAAGACATCAGGGAGCAGCAGGGATCAGCTGTGGGAAAATAATTGATGATGAGTCAGTAGTATCAGTTCTTGAAGACTCGACGGTGTCAGTGAATAAAATCTTGGAGGAAAGCATGATTGTGGGAAAATCAGGAGAAAAGAGGAAGGAACCAAGTGGAGCAGCAGAAGATAGTATGATGAATTGTATTGTCAATGGTTCTGTATGCCCAAAAAGGGTTAAGGTTGATGAAGTGTTACCTACTACAATCTTCTATAATAGGAAATCCAAAAGGTAATAGATTCCATATATTGTTCTTTTTCATTTTTATTCTATTGTTTCATTTTTTAGTTGTAGAGTAACTTTTATAACAGTGTTTTATTATTTAGTTGCAGTGCATCCAAGGTGCGACAAGGTACATTTAAAAGACAAGCAACAAGATTTTCTCCACGGCTTGCAGGTCTGCGATCAGAATGTGAACTAGGTAGCTCAGGGAAACCAATTGTTGTAAACTCACCAATTGTGGTTGAGGATATGATATCGAATGGTGGAAGCAAGAAGAAGCCCATCGTCATCAACTCTCCTAGTACCAATGTTGGTGCTTCTCACCATTGCAATGTATCAAGTAGTAGGTGCGGCGTTGATGTTCCTGTATCTATTCAGTGGCTAGCAGCAAATTTTGTGGAGAGGAGGAGCACTGCAGCAAGCAGCAGTATGCCCATTAGCACTGAAGGTAACGAATACACATTGCAAGAAGAGATCCAGGGAATAGAGAGTGATGTTTTTGTGTGAAGGAAGGGGTGGTGTCAGTTTCTGCAGAACAAGGCCATGTGACGACAACACCTATGGTGGATGCAATCAAACCAGGTGCACCCCGACACATGCATACAAGGAATGAAGTGGACAATCGATCTGGTATGTTCACACCACCAAGGTTTGATTTGGGGATTGATTTCTCATCTCCAGACATAGTACGACACCAAAACAAGCTACCGTGTTTGAACCACCGCTTGCATGGGCTCCTCCAGTAGGTAGGTTTTGAATGATTTTTTTTGGGTAGATAACATCTGATAATTGTGCTAACCATTTTTCATTCTGCTTGTTTTGTTTTATGTCTTGTCATACAGGATACAACGTTGCTGGTGATGAAGTATTGCCAAGTACATCAACGGATGGGTACTATGAGGAGATGGATGATGCATTTGAAATGAATGAGGCTTTTGCAGCGGTGCTTGATGAGATTGAAAGAGAACTTGAAGCTACAAGGGGCAGTCAATTGTCTGAAGCAAAGGAACGTATAAGTTCAGAGGCCAGCAGTTTGCAAGTTGTGGAGGAAACTCAAAGACTAACAGGTAAAGTAAGCATAAGAGAGTCAGCAGGGGAAAGAGAAGGAGGGAGAGATTCAAAGGCTGCAGTTGAGGAGGTGGTTTTTGTACATGACACACAGGTGTATGGCAGGAGCAGCACACCTAAGGATCAACCTCGTAAAGAGAGAGTCAAGATGCCGTCAAAGTACAAGCTATCACCATATGACAAAGTTACTGTGAGCAGTGAGCAAGAAGATGTGTATAGAAAGATTTTGGGCAGTTGTAAGAATGCTAGAGGGTCAAAGATAAAGAAGTAAGTTGCATATATTTTTTTTATTTTTCTTTGCTGTCTTTTCTGATTTTGTACCAATTTTTGATGTCATTTTCTTTTTAATGAGTTAATTGTGTTTTTGTAGGGTAAAAATCACCCAGTATGAATCTATGTGGGTGTACACGGAAGAATTTGCAGAATTAGTAAAGCCAAGGGGTGAATTGTCTAATAATACGGGTGAAATTGGGATATCTTATGTAAGGCATCACCACAAGAAGGAAAAGAAGATTGTTTTTTCTTACTTGGTTGCAAGGTACCTATTGGAAGGGAATCTGGCTAAGAAATTTATTAAAGATCAATTTGCAAGAGAAAGGACAGGGGAGAAATTGAGTTGTCCGGAGCTAGTAAGTCCTAGTAACATTTATACTATTCAGATTGGTTACTCAATTTTTTATATCATCCTGATAAGATTGGTTACTTAGTGTTTTTTGTATCATCCTAATAACTGTGAGTTTTTTTGGTGGTAACCCGTTTTATATCTTCCTGATAACTGTATCATTATAGTGTGGTAACCTAATTTCCTTACTAATTTTTATGTCTTTTTTTCCCGATGAAAAACAGATTATGTTCCTAGTGTTGCAAAAGCTAGGGAGAGGAAAAGATGACCCATCACATTGGTATGTTCTGGTGTTGAATCTGGTAGCTTGGAGGTTTGAGATTCTTGATTCACTTCGTGATGGAACTGATAAGGTTTTGATGGAGCATGCAAGCAAAATAATGGTGAAAATCAAGGAAGCGTGGCTAATTTATTATGGGCAATCTAAAGTGCAGATAACTGGATACAAGTTGGTGTGTATTGAGACAACCAAGCAAGATAACCTGTGAGCATTTATTCACTTTTTTTTATTATGCGCTTTGCATTCTTTTATCTTTTTCATTTTTATCTGTGTGTTTATTCGTGCAATACAGGCGGGACTGCGGATTCTTCATGGTCAAGTTCCTTGAGCTCTGGGATGGCCAGAATGTGCTAGCAGTGTCAGCTGGGCAAATCCCTACACTCCCTCAAGAAACACTATCGCTGACGGGCGCATAATGGCAATCACTCACGGGTTTAGGGCCCGTCAGTAACGTCCTGTCAGTGGAAGTTATACTTCTACTGATGGGCTCAATGCCTGTCAGTAAATACAGACTTTCACTGACGGGCGATCCAGGACCATCTGTGGAAAGACCAACAACGCTGCACGAGCGGGATCTGAGAGGGATTTTCACTGACGGGCGGTCAATACGTGCCCGTCAGTGGTGACCATTTCCTCTGACGGGTGCATATCGTGTGCCCGTCAGTGGAAGTATTTTTATTATTTTTTTTACATATCTTAATAGCATATATAGCAATTAATATGATAAAAATTAAGCACATATAGCATTTAATATCACAAAAATTAAGCACATATACCAATTAATTTCACAAATATTAAGCATATATACCAATTAATATCACAAATATTAAGTACACATATAAAAGCAAGTTTACAACGAATTAAAACGACAAACAAATGAATTTAACAATGTTTATTCTCACTAGCCCTACTAATCTACGTCTACGACGCTTGGCTAGTACTTGCAGGGCGGCGGTAAGCGGGTAATTGGACTCCCGCGTAGAAATCGCCGCTTGGCCAGATGACTTCGTTGTTGATAACGTACGCGAAGGTCTTCTGGATGCGGGCAAAGTCCTTCCTCCAGTCGTACTTATCATTGGCCAGGTCGTGTATGCAGTTATTGAATTGATCCTGGCTCTATTGCGGGTTGTGGGATATGACGAACGCGTCTATGTGAGCGCAGACATAGTACCCACATGTAACGCTATTTTCCGGCTGTTGCCTGCAAGGGAAGTTGAATTTGTGGATCAGCTTCTTGCTCTTGCTTTCTGCTCCTCCCCCTCGCAAGTTGTATTCCCAAAAGGCGGCTTCCAGAACTTCCTTAATTGCTGAGTAGTCCCGCTTGGCACATCTTTGGGAATCAAAATAGTATATCATTCTGGAAGGCTTGTGGATGACAATGAGGATCCAGTGGTCACTGCGTAAAAAGTAACGAAGGAATATAAACAGACGGGGATACGTGCTTAAGAAAAGCAAACTAGGGACGGTAGTAAGTAACTTACGTGGGGTTGTAGGGCATGAGCACGTAGTCCTTGTCCTTATGGAATATCAATGACTCGGTGATAAAATTTGTAAGGACCAGCATCGCTTCTCGTAGATAGTAATCATTCATGATGACCGGATCCAGTATTGCAAAGGCGTAGTTGGGCAGACGTCTAGACTCTTGGGCTTGGTAAAGTGCCCACAGCCTGACGAGCATGGTGTCGAGTCGGAAGAGGTTGAACAAATTAAAGATATCTTCAAAATTGATGTCGAAGGTGTCATGATGACTGTCCAGGAAGAAACCGAAATCTTTTGGCACCTCGACCTTAAAGTGTAGCTCATAATCGTCCTGATTCTGTGACCTCATCATGATCATGTCATGGAGAAGTTTCATTTGTGCGGGCAACCTCTGCACCTCATCATCCGGGAGCAAGGGCTCGCCTGCCTCGTACACTAGTCGTCGATCATTCTTGACAGTTTTGGCAGATGTCTCGAAGGATAAGGCCTTTTTCTTGCTCTCCTTGCTTGCCTCCTTCGCAGCGGTGCCGTGCCGTCTGTGTGCCCTTTTTCTTTTCCTCTCCGGCTCTGGAGAGGAGGCCCTCTTGCCTCTTATCAACGCTTTGCCCACTGCGTCATTGAGCGTGCTTGGAGATAAGACCGTCTTTCCTGCTGCCTTCGGGTCATGGTGATGCTTGGAGCGCTTTTCACGAGGCGGCGAGTCCGTCTTGGGTTGCTCCTCCTCCTGGTACAAAAGGATCATAGTGTGTTGTTGCCCGGGAAGATCGTCGTCCCGATCATCGAACTAGACTGGAGTATTGCACAGGTCGAGCGTTGACGGGCTGGCTCCGCTTGATGGAGAGGGGATGGCTGACGTACTAGGAGAGGACACCCCGGGGATAGTTATCTGGCTCTTCGGCCACAGGATGTAGTACCCCTTGTAGTCTCCTAGCTTCGTGACATCCTCTTCAGGGGCGATAGGGACTATGACGTCATTGAACTCGGCGACGACACGGTCCACCTACACCCTCGCCATGTGGGAAGGTATAGCGACGTTGTGGCATGTCGCGCCCCTACTATTGGGAATACTAGGCCATGTGCAACCGTCTTCTTCACGCCGGGCAAAGGGATAGTGAGGTGGCATTTCGTAGGCCCCTGCATAATAAAGGTACCCATTGTTATCCGCACTATGCTGTGAATTAGAGCCCTCATACAAGCAATTCATGGTGGCTAGGAAGCTTACAGCGATGTCTTCGATGGGACTTGATGACTCGGGGGCGACGTCGGAGGCTGAGGTGCAGCTGCTCCATCCAGCAGGATAGGAGCCCTGATGTCCACGAGGATGCACAGGTGGACGAGATGCATCGCAGGCGGCGTCGTAGCCTCTGGAGTCTAAAAATTCTTGCGCCACCAGCTTGCCAACCTCCTAGGCTGCCCTTATCATCTCTTGCAGAAGAGATGTTTGCCTTCCTCTCCTCCTCTGGCGGGCATCCTGGTGGTCTTGAGGAAAGACATCGTCCCATATAGCCCCGCTCCCGATCCCTCGGACACGCCCTGTCTTTTCCCTCGTTTCTAGAGCCTTCGAGAGATGGTCTTCCCACCTCTCACTCTAGACGGAGTCCTGGGAGCTCTCAGGCTGCTGGGACAGCTGCCTCTACAAGGGAAACGACACAAGGTACGGGCCGTTAGCGTATTGGAAGCACAATAGTTTATTTCAAGAAGACATTGGGTTTAGCTTTTATCAAACGTTCAGAGACCGCCTGAAGCTCGAGGTCCGTGATAATTGGTGACCCAGTAGCTAGGTCAGAAACTGTGTGCGCCCTCATCCAAATCTGGGCGCGTTCCTGCTCGATATCGGCGAAAGGAACCGGTTTGCCTACCACTATCAGCGCGGCGTCCTCTTTGGCCCAGATCGGTCTCTTTCCTGGAACACCTCGGCTGCCAAGGTGGTGGGGGAATTTGTTCTTCGCACGCAGCTCCTTCCCCCGGTGACTCTTCTCCTTGAATGCATCACTCTTCTTGTAGGCAACGAACTCCTCCCAGTGTTCGAGTTCTATCTTCGGCCATTTAGTTTTAACTGCGGTTTCGAAATCGGCGTCTAGCAGCTTCGTTGCTTCATACCGCCATATCCTTAGCGCAGCACACATGATGCTGTCGGCTTTTTGCTGCACTCTTTCCTTATCAGCCTCTGGGATAGCGTACTTATCCCAGAGCTTGTCGAACAGGACCTTTTTCTGGGCGTCCATCATTTTCTTGAAGTCCTGGCATGTGATCCTGACATGCTCGCGGACAATGCACCCGCAGGTGTTGCTGAAAGACCTCACAACCTTCTCAGGACTTGCAGGAACACCTGTTACACTGACTCGAGTGACGACGAATGTCTCGTTCATCAGCTGGTTGCCACCTCTAGTGTTGTACCGTCTCTTCGGCTTCTCTGCTGCTGACGACAGCTCCGGCACCTCCTGTTCCTCCGATCCCGACTCGCTAGACCGAGAAGCTTCAGACGAGCCAGATGCAGTCTCTTCATCTCGTGCCTTGGGAGGTGCAAGTGTCGTGGGAGATACATTCTCCGGCTCGACGGCAGGTTCACTAGCCGGCTCGGGACCTGTTTGATTGGTTAGGGGCAGGACGTCAATAGGGGCCGCCACGTCTAGGGGCGCCGCCCTGTCATCATCTATGCGGGCTAGTTCCCGGGTTGGCAAAGAGTCCATTTTCGATATATTAAGAAACTTGAAAAATGAAAACCATGTATCAGAACAAGTAACTAGAAATGAAAACAATACTTTAAGTAAACACTATCTAAATATAGTGCGATAAAAAAGAAAATTAGAGTAGCAGCAGTATTATAGTACTACTCATCCAAGAGCACCATTTCCTCAAAAGCTAAGAGTAGCAAGAGAGGAATAGTATAGCAGTTACCACTTAGGAGCTGCAGAGGAGGAGAAGGACAATAGGGGAGAGGAGCCGGCCACCAACAAGGAGAAAAGCAAGATCAGCAGGACATAAGGAGGAGGAACAAGTAGAGAAGAGGGATCAGTCGAGAAGAGGAGCAAAGCCACCAGCAAGCCTAACAAAACCTCAGATTTCAGAAATAATCATCACAAAGCTAAGCAGCTAAATAGGCAGCATGTGTAGCATCTGTTCTCATCAAATAGACCTTATCTTCAATCATTTCTCAGGAAAAGATCATCTCAAATTTAAAGCTAAGAATCAAACACAGTACCTACTCTTATCAGTTTTCGAAAACATGTATATGTAAACTACATATACATTGAAACTGATACCCAATGTATATGTGTAGAATCTATTCTTATCAGGAACTAACTTCCTCTAAATTCTTCATGTCTAGATCAACAAAAAAAATACAAACGGGGCATGGACAAGTCATTTCACATATTGTCATCATGAACTACACAAATTATCATAAACCAAAATCGAAATACATCATCATCATCTTGAAGAGCAAAGTGAAGATACATGGACACAACTGATACATGGAAAATTATTGGAAATTTATGAAGTTTTGACCATAGTAGAATGCTACAGGACATGAAGTTTTGAGTATATACGTATATACATTTCAATTTCAGTAAGCAAAACAAATAGATCTGTCCAAAAATGTGATCCTCACAACATGACAAGCCCTATTAGGACTGTTTCCGCTCAAATCTTTTCTAAATTTTTTTGGGTGTCATTCATTCCGTGTTTCCTTGAATCCCGTAACAACAGTAGCATGAACAATTACAAGTGGAGGTCAAACAAGCGCGTTGATCAAGTCTTCCATTGCATGAGTTTCTTCTTCCTTTCTATCTGCTCTTTTGGACGTGTTTCTACAACCCTTTACAGAGGATTAAAACTACAAGCATAATCATAACCGAGAACATGATCACCTAGACTTTCCCCAACTGCCTACGTGACCAAATTCCCAACCCCCCATCTAATCAAAATTTGCACCAGATTACCTCATTCGGATGGGCGCAGGGGTGGGGAGGGCTCGGTGGCGGCGGCGCCGACGGCGTAGGGCTCGGGCGGTGGCGTGGACCGAGGCCTCGGGCGGCCCCGCATCAGCTTTGGTGTGGGGGCCCGGGCGGTGATGTAGGGCGGCGGAGGACCAGGGGGTGGGGGGAGGACGACGGAGCGGTGGTGGCGGACGGGGATGGGAGCAGCGGCGCTGACGGGGGCGGCGGACGGGGACGGGAGCGGCGGCGCGGACGGGGGGCGGCGCGGCAGCCTGGCGGTGGGCTAGGGCTCGGGTGCACTCGCGGCTGGTTCGAATGAACGCGCCGGCGGAGTGGTTGAAAATTTCGCCAAGTCCCGCTTAAGTAGTGCCAGACAATCACTGACGGGCACTACATAAGCGCCCATCAGTGAAAGTTCCCTGTCTCTCCACTGACGGGCACGCATTAGGACGCCCGTCGGTGTAAGTCTATCTCCACTGACGGGCGTTACTTCACTACCCGTCAGTGTACTTGATTTAGGGTTGCTTCCTCAGGCTCTTTACACTGACGGGCGTGACTCCATGGCCCGTCAGTGGACTTGGTTTAGGGTCTCTTCCTCCGGCTTTTCCGGATGTTTGTTCCGGATGTTCCGGATGGTATTCCGGATTCATGTTCTGGATGTTCCACATGTTATTCAAAATAACATGATGCTTTAATTATATATATTTATTTTCTATTCCTACATCTTACGAATATGAATCAAAGTGATTTAGTAAAAAATGATATTATTACACATTTTCATGGTTGTTTTTCCATTTAGATTTAGTACAAAACCAAACATGCCTATTTCACCAAGTCCGAAACATAACCACATTTAATTTAATTCATCAAAATAATATTATTACACATTGAGATTCGTTCTGAATTGATCGGAAAGCTAGGTTTCGTCGTCTTCGATGCGCTTCTCAGTAGTACTTCTGATCTTCTTGCTGGTATACATCAGTCCTTCGGCGTGACTGCGTCTTATGTACGGGCACGCATCCTGGGTACCTTTGCGCCTCTTACTCGTTCGATCATCCACATCTTCTTCTTCTGTGTCTGGATCATCGAATTGGTCGTAGTCCTCTTCGTCAACTACACCATCGACTCCGACAATACTCCTTTTCCCTTTCCTCATGACAACGCGCTTCTTATTCTTTGGGTCGGTTATGCAGAAGACTTGTGCGAGTTGTTTGGCTAATACCTATGGCTCGTCTTTGGGACTGATTGATTTGACTTGTCGTGACTCCATGGGGATCGGTGGAGGTATCACGATGGTACTGGTGTTCGTATCTCTGATTCTGACGTCTTTCGCCCATCTAACACGAAACATGGGGATCTTGGTCACGGTGCAGTCAAGTTCCCAGATCTCTTCGATCACGCCGTAGTACCTACACTTCTTGCCCTGATGACCAGTTCTAGACTCCTGCGTTACACCGCAGTTCTGGTACGTACTGCGCCGGTCTTGAGCCTCGGTGTAGAATGTGTATCCGTTGATATCATACGATTGCCACGTCACGACTTTGCTATCGGGTTCTTGTGACAACATTCGGACGGTTTCTTCTTCTGCATTTGACGGCTCCCTTTCATACCAGTAGTCCTTTAGCCACCCGGAGAACTTTGCGTTATGCTCTTTCGTAAGTGCAACTGTGCCCTTTTTCGGATTTGCTTTGCGCAACTGTTTCATATGGATCTAAATATAAGGCCGTACCACAGCCAAGTGTTGCAACACCACGAAATGTGCTCTGTATCTGATCTTTTCGATCGATACACGTGTAAACTTGTATGCCTGATCGAACCTTTACCGTCGAGCCTGCCTGTATGCCGCGAAACTGGAACACCTATAGGTTTTTAATCATGCATGTAATCCGTGCAGAACTCGATGCCCTCTTCGGTAGCATAGCCTTGGATGACGCTGCCTTCCGGACGTGCTCTGTTATGAATGTAGCGCTTGATAACCCTGTTGTACCTTTCAAAGGGGTACATGTTGTGCAAAAACACGGGACCGAGGTCCAGTATCTCTGGGATGATATGGATCATGAGATGTACCATGACATCGAAGAATGCTGGAGGGAAATACATCTCAAGTTCACATAGTATGACAGTGATCTCGGCCTTCAGTTTCAGGCAGCGTTGCACCGTGATTGACTTCTGACAGATAGTGTTGAAGAAGTTGGAAAGATCCGTGATCATCTTGCGGACACCTGGCTCCATGATACCTCTAATTGCGACAGGCAGTATCTGTGTTATCATCACGTGGCAGTCATGAGACTTCATGCCAATCAGTCGGTGAGTCTTCATGTCAACAAGTTTTCGGATGTTTGCGAAATAACCCGAAGAAACTTTGACACCATGGAGGCATTCACAGAGGCTATGGAGCTCGTCTCTACTCAGAGTGTAGCAGGCAGCAGGACAGCTGGTCTTGAATCTGATACCATTCTTCCCCGTCTTGGTCATTTCTCTGGTTGCCCACAGCTCAAGTCTTATATTCATGTGTTGCATGTCTGCTCGTGCCTTCAGCCCATCTTTTGTCTTGTCTGGAATGTTGAGCAAGAGACCAAGCAAGCTGTCGCAGACATTTTTCTCGACATGCATTACATCAATGCTGTGACGTGTGTCTAGGTGAGGCCAGTAAGGCAATTCCCAGAAAACAGATTTCCTTTTCCAGATGCCCTTTACCGGCGGTTGTTTCTTTCCTTTTCCTGGCTCAACTTCGTCCATTTCATTCAAGAGATCATAGATTTCTTGTCCGGTCTTCTCACGAGGCTTGGGACGGAGTTTGTTTGTTCCGTCGAACCTTTCCGTGTCCTCTCTCCATGGGTCATTCATGGTCAGCCACCTTCGGTGTCCCATGAACATGATTTTTCTAGAGCCCTCTAAGAAAACACTCGTCGTTTCTTCCATGTACTTAACACAAGCTTCGTATCGTTTGGTGCACTGACACGCGTTGTTCCCGTACGCGGGATAATCTTGCACCGTTGTGAACAACAGGCCTTTCAGAGTGAAGAAATCTTCTCTGTCCGCGTCCCAGACCTGAGCCCCTTCTTCCCACAGCGTAGCTAGTTTATCCTTCAGTAGCTGTTGATACACGTTAAGATCCATTCTAGGTTGTTTTGGCCCTTAAATGAGAATAGAAAGGTGCATGTACTTCCGCTTCATGCACAACCATGGAGGGAGGTTATAGATCCAAAGAACAACGGGCCATGTGATGTGTCTGCTGCTCATGTTGCCGAATGGATTTATTCTGTCCGTACTCATACCGAACCTGATATTCCTCGGATCAGTACCAAAAATCTGGCTATTCCGCATCGATTGCCCTCCACTGACAAGCATCAGCTGGGTGTCTCAACACCCCATCCTTTCTTCGCCCCTCTTCGTGCCAACGCATCAGCTTTGCCTCCTTCTTGTTACCGAATAAATGCTTCAGACGGGGGAGGACTGGAAGATACCATACAACCTTTGCAGGGGCACCACTTGTCACTTCTTCCTCATCATCGTCTCGGTTTCTGCCCCGCTTATATCGAGATGTGTTGCACATCGGATATTTGTGCAGCTCTATATACTCCTTGCGATAAATAATGTAGTCGTTCCGACAAGCGTGGAGTCTCTCTACATTCAATCCAAGGGGGCAGACCACCTTCTTGGCTTCCTCGGTGCTCGTAGGCAACACGTTCTCCTTTGGAAAAACCGTCGCAAGGTAAGCCAGTGTCTCATCGAAGCTTGCGTCGGGACAGTTGTGGGGTGCCTTGATCCTTAGAAGTTCTAGCGTGACTGACAAACGCGTGTGCTCAGGATCGCAGGTGGGATACATCGGTTTTGTCGAGTCTTCGATTAGTTTCGCAAACTTTGCAACCTCTCTTTCATCCTTGGGGTCTTCGACCACCTCATCCGCCATGTGACTGTCCCTCAACATTTCAGCCAAATTGTTCCCCGCCTCTCCCGTCAAGTCGTCCCTACATTCAGAAATATGGTTTTCATCTTCTTCTGCGTCTTCGTGTATGGCCTCTTCCTCTAAACATTCAGGAGTAGCTTAAATTTCTGTCTCCTCACCATGACTAGTCCACCGTGTATAACCTTCCATGAAACCTTGAGTCTACAAGTGTAGCTGCAACATGCCTCTCTCCCTAAACATTATCGTGTTCTTGCATCCACAACATGGACAACACATCTTGTTCGCACCCTTTTTCTCCTGATCTTCCTCGGCCGCATCTAGAAACCCATTCAAAGTATCGACGAAACTCCGTGTTGCTCTTTCGCCGCACATCCAACTTCGATCCATCGATCCCTACAACAACAAACTCATTTATTATATTCCAAATTAACAAAATGAACACAAATTTATTCTTTTCTTCCATGTACTACATCGTACCAAAGAGAGCTCACTAGCGCCGGCGTCAAGGAGCGGATTCGAGAGTCTTTGGAATAGGGTAAGGAAAGAGAGGAAGGGAGGAGGAAAGAGAGGAGGGGAGGAGAGAGGGTTAAAAGAGATCTAGATCTAGATTATATTGTATATCTAGGAGGAAGAGGGAGTGTCGCGGGGATTTCACGGCAATAAACATTTATAGTAGGAATTGGGGAGCACGTGTGGAAGATTCAAGCGGGTTCACACAAGAGGATTTTACCCAGGTTCAGGCCCTCCTATGGAGGAGGTAATACCCTACTCCTGCTAGTTGTATTGCTAGTCTTGCGTGAGAGAGATTACAGGAGGTAAAAGATAAAATCTAGCCTTAGGTCTATCGAAAAGGAATCCGCCCCTTCTGCATGGGGTGTTCTGCCTTATATAGGCTGTACATGTGCCGACTCGACCAGTCGGCCGAGCTATAGTAACCGCACAAATTAATTGGTACATTCATTCTATGTAACCGTCCGAGTAACGCCAGTCTTCATGTAGGTGAAACGCATGTCTTGATGGAGTTGTAACGCCTGACTTGATGGCACCCGGACGTTGCACCCGTGCGGGCCTTACTTGGGCCTTCATCCGAGTGGGCCTCCCTGGAACTCCCCGAGCCTGTTGGGCCGACTCGTTGTGCTGGGCCTACCCAGATGGGCTCCCCCCGTCAGTAGCCCCCCGAGTGCTTCGAGGTCTCGACACGGATGCCGACTGACGAGTAAGTTGCGCATGCCCAAGTCGCTGGTGGAGAGACCTTGATGGACTCCCGTGATACTTGAAAAAAGGTTGGATTTGTGCTAAGTGCTAGGGATTCGGTGATACCCGCGCTTTCCGACTGGGGAAGTCGGCTAGAGGCCTTCCGGGAGGCGTATCATGAATTTCGAGTGAATCCGAAATAGCGCCTGGCATGTCCGAGTGGACGTTGCCATCTTGTGCCCTCAGGGGGGGGACGCCTTCGATCTTCAGCTTCGAAACCGAATCCACAAACTCCGGCATTAAGTCCCGAATCGGTGAACCATTTCGCGCTGCTGTGGCATCTGGCTCTGATTCAGGGACCGTCTTGCGCCACTGTGGATGCCGGGTTCATCCTTAGCTTGGGTGTTGCCGAGTGACATGCGAACCCTGTTGGGTCGGCCATCAGCACCCTTTCGCAGAGCCAGTCTGTTTCCGAGTGTGGCAGCTTGTGCGCCTCAGAATTTTCGGTGGAGTCGGTGCAATCTCGTGACATGTCCCAGTGAGCCAAGCCGACTTCAAACCGACTCGGCTTCCGAGAGTGATTCGACTCGATCGAACCGAACTCGGTCGAAGTCGGCTTGCGCCACACGGTACCGTCTTGACTGTACACGACGTCGCTTCATCATTTAATGCACGCAGTTGGTTGGGCAGAGTGCCTGCAGCGCCGTAGCACAATGATTTCGCCTCGAGTCCCGCACGAAGCATGCCCGAGACATCCGCTGCCGCTGCTCTGACTTCGCGTGACGTCCGATGCGATGATTCATCATGTCTACGCCCGAATCACGCGGGCGGCGCGCGCGGGTTGGATGCTGACGTAATGATCGCCGGTCAAGACGCCTGGGATGCCGCGCCGTGGCGAAAAAGGTGCCCAAATCCCGCGGGTTCGCGCGCGCGGGACGGCAGTTGCTGCGGCGGTTTGCCGCCACGTCAGATGCACGATTGCCGATGGTTTGCCTCCCCCAGCTATAAAAGAGGGCGCGGGGCGGCTGCGTTTCTCATCTGCTCTCGCTTTCCTCGCGCCCATGTCCTTTGCCTCCAGAGCTCCACCGCCGCGCACTGATCCTCTTCTCCCCGAGAAAACACTCGTTCGCCGTCGTCTTCCAGCTACCGACCATGTCGCGCACCGGCAAAGGCAAGAATACCGACGCTTCCTCCTCCGCCGCCGCCGCTGACGGGTGGAAAAAGGGAGACTGGGTCCCGTCGGTTGTCACCGACCGGATCCTCCTCGGGTTCGTCGGCGAGGGCCTGCTGCCGTCCCGCACCATCGGCAATTGGAGGGCGCCGTTCCAGGACGAGAAGCCTACTCCGCATGCGCACAAACGCGTGATGCTGGTGCCGTTCATCGAGCGGGGCTTCTCGCTGCCACCGCACGACTTCGTGCTTGGCCTCCTCTTCTTCTACGGCCTCCAGCTCCATCATCTGAGCCCTAATGGCATTCTGCATATTGCGTGTTTCATCACGCTGTGCGAATGCTATCTGGGGACTCGGCCTCACTGGGGGCTGTGGAAGAAGATCTTCACGGTGAAGGCGCAGCCCATCAAAGCCGACGGCCGACTGTCCGTCTGCGGGGGAGCCGGAATCCAAGTCAAGGCCGGCGCCAAGTATTTCCAAGCTGCAGCTCCCGGATACCATTCGAAAGTGGCAGGACGGGTGGTTCTACTGCCCGGATGAACGTACGCCGACTGGCCACGAAGGGCTTCCCCCGTACACCGAAGGTCCCCCCGAGTGGCGGAAGCGTTGGAGCGCCAAGCCCTCCAGCGAGGAGATGTCCGAAGTCGACCGGCTCCTGAGGAGGATCCAGAGACTTCAGGAGAAAGGGCTCACGGGCACCGACCTCATCTCCACCTGGTTGAGTCGGCGCATCCAGCAGCTTCAAGCCCGGGCGCACCCGATGTGGGAGTACTCGGGCTCGCACGACTCAACGAGGGTATCGGTCAACGGGCTTCCGGATGATCTCTTCTTTGGTCTCCTGAAGAACCTGACCAAAGAGCGAACCGGGCTCACCAGGGCGCCACACGTGACTCCCTTTTCTACCGCCTACCCACCGCCGACTGTAAGTGACTTATATTCCGACTCGGGTTCTTGAATTTTGTTGTTTATTTGTTTCTCCTAACACCAAGTCTTTTTATGCTGCAGACCTTCCTCGATTTGAACTCCATGCCGCCTCTCCCCGAACAAAGCTCGGCTTCGGAGGCGTTGGACGACGTGGAGGTCGACGAGGAAACCCCGGAAGGCGGCGTCCAGGTTGACTCAGACACCGAGTCGGAAGGGGCCCCCTTGACCATCAAACGGAGGCGTGACGACGACGCCTCTGGGTCCAAGGCCCTGCAGGCGGGAGCGGAGCTGGCTCAGGCGGAGTCGGCCGCCAAGTGGGCACGAGCCGCACCTGCCGGCTCCACGGCACAGGCTCCGGCTCCTGTGGCCAAGCCGAGTGCGCCACAGCCGGCACTCGCCGGTTCCTCCGGGGGTCCGCCCGTCCCGGGGAAACCGAAGAAAAAGACGATCCCCACAACCACCAGGTACAAGTCCTTTTGCCTTGCCTCATACTCCGGTCAAAGATGCTGAAGTCGGTTTTGTTTTCAACGTTGCAGAATCCAAAAGAAGTTCTCCGACAAAGGAGACTCCTCAGCCGGCACACCCGCGGCCCCGACTCCGGTCCCACCACCGGAGTCGGCTCCTCCGACTCCAATTGCAGCCGAGCCCAGCGCACCGACGCCAACCGTCCTCGCTGTGGCAACGGGGTCGGCCACGGGTGCCGAGTCGACCGTGCCTCCGACTGCGGCTACGCCAAGCACGCCGCAGCCCGTTGCCCCCACGCCACAACCTGCCGCATCCACGGAGGAGGTGCCGGAGCCGGACGTGGGCGCCGGGTCAACCGAGGCTCCGGCTGACAACCCGCAGCCCCCGCCAACTCCTACCAGCGAGGAGACGAGGGAGCCGGCGGCTGCGGCCGGTGCCGACTCCTCAGAACCAGCGGGCGGAGCCGGAGGCCAGCTCGTCACCGAGTCTTCTCCGGTGACCGAGCAGAGCCTGACCTTGACTCCGGCTCCCGCGACTGATGAGCCGGCGCCAGGTACATCCAGAAGCCTCGTCCCGCGCTGCTGTTGTCGAGTTGCAGCACAGGGGGCTTGACGGCCGCGGAAGCAGCCACCGACCGCGTCGCTGCCCTTAGCTCCAAGCTTAGGGAATTCGCCGACGCGGCCAAATCCTTGGCGGGCTCGGCCGAGGTTCTTGAGTCCTCCGTCGGGGTAAGTAGCTTTCGAACTTCTGATTTTTGTTTAGTTTTCTTAACACTGGGAGCACGATCAGTGCACCCAGTGGGTGTAGCCCCCGAGTCTCTAGCCGACTGGTTGAGTCGGCTGGAGACTTATTAATTCGGGTCACGCTGACTAAGATTTTCCTTGTCCAGGCTGCGATCCGGCTCGGCGGAAACGGCCCAGCCCTCATGGAGAAGAATGCCCCCCTCGAGAAGGCGTTGGCCGAAGAAAGGGCCAAGAGTCGGCAGCTTGAAGAGAAGCTCGCCGCCATCGGGAGTAAGTATCCGGGTCTTCAGCTCCTTTGCCTTAGAAGTTTTACCAGTATTGACTTTCTCGAGTCGGCAGACATCGAAGCCAAAAACGCCCGACTTCAAAAAGAAATGAAGCGATGATCCCGATGGTCAAAGTAACAGAAATACTCGACGCCAAGGTGGTCGAGTACGAAAGCAAGCTGCGCGAAGCTCGTGCACAAATGAAGACCGCCGTCATGCTACAGTCGGAGCATGAGAAGTTGGTGGCGCAGTACGAGCAGTCGCAAGCCGCGAACCGCAAGCTGCAGTCGACCGTCGACGACTTCTCCAGGAAGATGACCGAGTCGCAGTAGCGACACGCTGCGGTCATCGTCGACTGGGAGAAGCGCGAGGGGGAGCTCATAAGCCAACTCAAGAAGACTAATGAGACTCTACTCGGTAAGCCCCCGAGTCCTTCACTTCTCTCTTTTTGCACGCTTCATTGTTCATTTCCTTGCAATAATTCGCACCCAGATGCTTGCCTAGAACTAGAGGAGCAGGCAAGGCAGGCGGCGCTCCGACTTCGTGCACTATCCGACCCGGCGAGGTCAGCTCTCGACGCGTTCTGGACATCCGAGCAGATGTCCGACTGCGTCGTGACTATGGAAGACCGACTCCTCCAAGTCAAGAGCTTGGTGCAGAACATGAAATCGGCTGCCCAAAGCCTCTGCACCAAGCTATGGCCCAGAGAAGAGCCGGGTTCCAGCATCTTCGCCCTCGCCGACAAGCTCTCACAAGGCTCGGAGGAGGTGGAGAAGTGGAAGGAGTCGGCAGCCCGCTCGGGGGCCGGCATGGCGCTGGCGATGGTGCTGGCACACCACCCCGATGCGGATGTCGACAGCATTTCCGCTGGGGCCCCAGTCGACGAAGAGGGTCAATCGGTCAACCCTCTACAGCTCCTTCCCCGAGTCCGCGCCGCCGCCAGCCGGATCGCCCACTTCACCGACCTGGAGGAGCGCGTAGAAGCAACTCCAGAAGAATCAAAAATATCATGTAATATCTCTCGGTATGCCGAGTAGAAAAAATATAAACACCATATTTTGCTTTGAATGAAAAATGCTCTTCGATTCACTTTGATTTTGCACAAGTTATTTGATTCGTCCGAATTTATTTTTTCCGCCGAGTCGGATCCTTTCACGTGCAGGCCGACCTTTAGCTTTTGCTCTTGCCAACCGGACAGCCGGGTTGCGACTGTAGTTGGGGACGAAGAGTGGGCCTTAGGTACCGTACACGTTTACTTAGACGCTCGTGTAGAAACAAAGTTAGGAGATCCGGAATAACTTGCGCCGAGTGATAAATCACCCAGTGGGTTTGAGGTAGCTTCCGGGGGTTGCCCGAAGTGAAGCCACTCGGTTTTATTAGTCGTAGCCCCCGGGGGTTGCCCAAGGGAATATAGTTGAAATATGTAAAATAAGGAAACAAAGTGCTTCCCGAGTGCCGCTCGAAGGAAACAAATGTTTATTTATAATTAAACAATGAACTGTTGGAAGTACAAAGTTTAAGTGTAAAAGGGACACAGCTGTGCAATATTCCAAGTCTGTTCAGTGACTGCGCCGGTTGCCGGGTCCTCCAGTCGGTACGCGCTGTTGTGCAGCACCTGGTTGATGATGAACGGCCCTTCCCAAGGCGGAGATAACTTGTGCATGCCCGCCTTGTCTTGGATTAGTCGGAGGACCAAATCTCCTTTGTTGAAGACTCGGCCCCAAACTTGCCGACTATGGTAGCGGCGCAAGTTCTGTTGATAGATGGCCAAGCGCGAAAGGGCGAGTTCCCGCGCTTCCTCCAAGAGGTCAAGATCATCTTGACACGCCGACTCGGCATCTTTTTCCACGTATGCTGTGACTCGCGGGGAGTCGTGGAGGATGTCACTCGGCAAGACTGCTTCAACTCCGTAGACCATGAAGAAAGGCATGTAGCCAATCGACCGGTTTGGAGTTGTCCTTAAACTCCAGAGGACAGACGGAAGCTCGTCGATCCAACAACCGGCGGCCTGCTGCAATGGGACTAATAACCGGGGCTTGATGCCTTGGAGAATAGGAGCATTGGAACGCTCGACTTGTCCGTTGGACTGCGGATGAGCCACGGAGGCAAAATCGATCCGGATCCCATGATCCCGGCAAAAGTGGCAGAAGACTTCAGCAGTAAAGTTCTTGCCATTGTCGGTGGTGATGCTGTGTGGGACACCGAATCGGAAGATGACTCCCTTCATGAAGTTGACGGCAGTCGGACCATCAAGTTTCATAATTGGCTTGGCTTCGATCCACTTCGTGAACTTGTCCACTGCCACAAGGAGATGAGTGAAACCTCCTCGGGCTATTTTAAGCGGACCCACCATGTCAAGTCCCCACACAGCAAAAGGCCATGTGATTGGGATGGTCCTGAGAGTGGTAACCGGCATATGTGATTGGCGGGCGTACCTCTGACACCCTTCGCAAGTTCGGATGAGTTCCTCCGCATCAGCGTGGGCACTGAGCCAGAAGAAGCCATGACGAAAGGCTTTGGCGACCAAGGCCCGTGACGAAGCATGGTGGCCGCAAATTCCCGAGTGGATTTCCTCGAGCAACATTCGACTCTCTTCCGATGAGATGCAACGCTGGAAGATTCCAGTGGTGCTGCGTTTGTAAAGCTCACCATTAATGATGGTGTAAGCTCGAGCGCGGCACACAATGCGGCGCGCTTCAGTCGGATCCTCAGGTAGCTCCTTGCGCAAAAGATAGGCAAGGAACGGCTGAGTCCAGGGGGAGTGACTGCCAAGACATCCTCCTGGGTTGGATTGGTCAGCTCAGGGTTTGGAAACCCGGTTTCAGCTAACTCGGTTGCCGGCTCCAGTTTGACGGATGGTTGGAAAAGTTGCTGAAGGAAAACTCCTGGTGGCACTTTTTCTCGAGCAGAGCCGATTCTGGCAAGGGAATCAGCCACCTCATTATCAGCCCGGCGAACATGATGAAGTTCGAGGCCGTCGAAGTGTCCTTCCAACCGATGCACAGCAGCACAATATGCCACCATAGTGGGGTCCTTGGCATCTCACGTCTTCATTACTTGCTGCACCACCAAATCCGAGTCGCCGCGGCAAAGGAGACCGCAATGCGCAAGCCATGCAGTAGCGCCTCGTGTTCCGTGACATTGTTGGAGGTGGCGAAGTGGATCTGCAGCATGTAATTCAGCTTGTCGCCTTTGGGGGAGATGAGCACGACTCCAGCCCCCGTGCCAGCAAGCATCTTCGAACCGTCGAAGTACATGACCCAGTGCTCCAGGTGCACCTGAGTCGGAAGAGACTGGCTTTCAGTCCACTCGACAATGAAGTCTGCGAGGGCCTGTGACTTGATTGCCTTGCGGGGCTCGTAGCTGATGTCATGCGGCAAGAGCTCTATCGTCCACTTAGCGACTCGGCCCGTGGCATCCCGATTGTTGATGATGTCAGACAAAGGGGCATGGTTAACCACGGTAACCGAGTGGGCTTGGAAGTAATGTACCAGCTTTCGAGTCACCAGGAACACGCCATAGACGAGTTTCTGGTAGTGCGGGTAGCGCTGCTTCGACTCGGAGAGGACTTCGCTGACGTAGTAGACGGGTCGCTGCATCTTCTGTACTCGGCCTTCTTCTGCACGTTCCACCACTAGAACTAAGCTGACCACTTGATTCGTGGCTGCGATGTACAGCAGCATGGGCTCTCCTTACATTGGTGCAGCAAGAATTGGAGGTGTTGACAGAAGGCGCTTGAGATCCTCGAAGGCTTTTTGAGCCTCGTTCGTCCATTCGAAGGAGTCAGATTTCTTGAGAAGTCGGTAAAAAGGCAAGGCCTTCTCACCGAGTTGGGCGATGAACCGACTTAGAGCGGCTACGCACCCAGTTAGGCGCTGGACAGCCTTTAGATCCTTCGGTTTGCCCATCTTGATGATGGCATCAAGCTTATCCGGGTTCGCTTCAATTCCTCGCTCGAAAACGATGAAGCCAAGTAGCTTGCCGGCCGGAACTCCGAAGACACACTTCTCCGGGTTGAGCTTCATGTCGAACCTCCTGAGATTGGCGAAGGTTTCGGCCAAATCAGTCAAGAGGTTCACAGTCTTCTTTGTCTTCACCACAATGTCGTCAACGTAAGCCTGGACATTTCTGCCTATCTGGTCGTGCAAATATTTTTGCATACAACGCTGATATGTTGCGCCAGCATTTTTCAAACCAAAAGGCATGGTGATGTAACAAAAAGCTCCAAACGGGGTAATAAAAGAAGTCTTTATTTGGTCTGATTCTTTCATTTTGATCTGGTGATAGCCTGAATAGGCATCCAGAAAACACAAACGTTCGCAACCGGCCATGGAGTCGATAACTTGATCAACATGGGGTAAGGCGAACGGGTCCTTGGGGCATGCTTTGTTTAGGGACGTGTAGTCCACACACATGCACCAAGTTTTGTTCTTCTTAAGAACCAGGACCGGGTTTGCCAACCAATCCGGATGAAGAACTTCCTTGATGAACCTGGCTGTGAGGAGTCGGGCGATTTCCTCTCCGATAGCTTTGCGCCGGTCTTCAGCGAAGCGGTGGAGAGACTGCTTGACTGGCTTCGCATCCTTGGCGACGTCGAGGGAGTGCTCGGCGAACTTCCTTGGAACTCCCGGCATGTCGGCTGGCTTCCATGCGAAGATGTTCCAATTCTCACGAAGGAAGTCGACGAGCGCGCCTTCCTATTTGGCCTCGAGGTCAGTCCCGATCTGGACCGTCTTAGACGAGTCCTCAGGATGGACCTGGACACGTTTAGTGTCCTTGGCCGACTGGAAGGTGGACTCGGTTGCCGCCTTCTTGCAGGGTGGAGCTTGGTCTGGGTTGACAGACGCTTGGATGCTTTCCAGCTCCTGAGCCGCAATCAAGGATTCGGCTATATCCATGCTGGCGAGGTCGCACTCGTTAGAGCGCTCAAAGTCGCCGGTGATGGTGATGACGCCCTTTGGACCCGGCATCTTCAGCTTGAGGTACGTGTAGCATGGCCTAGCCATGAACTTGGCATAAGCCGGACGACCGAAGATCGCATGGTAGGTGCTCTTGAAGCCGACTACCTCAAAGGTCAACGTCTCGACCCGGAAGTTGCTCGGTTCACCGAACACAACTTCTAGGGAGATTTGACCCAGAGGCTTAGCACACTTCCCAGGCACTATTCCGTGGAAGGAAGTGCTACTGGGACGAAGCTGGGTCTCCGGGATCTGCATCTTCTTCAGGGTATCCATGAAGATTATGTTGATGCTGGAGCCCCCATCCATCAAGACTTTGCGGAGTTTGAATCCGTCGACTTGCGGATCCACCACCAAGGGATACTTGCCAGGGTGAGGGACTCGGTCCGGGTGGTCGAGTCGGCTAAAACCGACTGGCACCTTGGACCAGTCCAACCATTGAGGGACCGCAGGCGCTGTCGCGTTGACTTCTCAACAGCGTAGCTTTCGACCCCTTTTGGAGTCGGATCCTTGAAAGATCATGAGTACGCCCCTTTGAGGGGGGTACTGCACGGCGCTGCCGCCTACAGCAGTACCTCCTTCTCTGCCGGCGTCAGGCTCAGGCTGCTTTTCTTCCCGAAGGCGCTGCAGGAAGCTGCACTCTCGGGTCGAATGCCCCGCCTGATAGTTGGCGGTGCTATGGAAGGAGCAGGGCCTATCGAGGATTTCCTCGAAGGTGAGCTTCGGTGCCTTGCGCTGCTGCCAAGGGCGCTCTTTCTTCTGGCCAGCATCGGCACACTGAGGGCCACGTTCAGCAGCCGCGACCAGGTCGGCTCCGCTGACCCCATCTCCACCACCAGCCTTCCATTTCGGGGGGCGATTGTCCACGCGCTTCCGACCTGAGTCGGAGGGGACTTTCTGGCTTGAGGACTCGGCTTTTGCCTTGCCTTTGTCCTCGTACTGCATGGCCTCCTCACCCGTCGCGTACTTGCTGGCGACTTCCATGAGTCGGCCCATGGTCTGGATGTTGGACCGGGCCAACTTGTGCTTCAGGAGTTCGTATTTGACTCCTTGGGAAAAGGCCTGAATGGCTTGCGTCTCGGTGACATCTTCGATGGAGTTGCGCAGTCGGGTCCAGCGCTGAATGTAGTCGCAGACCGACTCACCCTTCTCCTGGACACAAAGCCACAGGTCTTGTGCGTTCCCAGGGCGCTTGTACGTGCCCTCAAAATTTTTGACGAAGGCCTCTTGGAGGTCCCTCCAGTCATAGATGCTATCTTCGGACAGGCTATTAAGCCATGCCCGAGCCGACCCTTCCAGCATCAAGGGTAGGCTTCGGAGGGCGACACGCTCGTTGCCTCCTCCAATATTGCAAGTGACTAAGTAGTCGGCAAGCCAAGTTTCCGGCTTGGCAGTGCCGTCATATTTGTTGATGCCGCTGGCGATCCGGAACCGGTCCGGAAACGGCACAGACTGAATCCGCCTGCTAAAGCACAGCGGACCGGTGGAGGCGGAGCCACCCGGCTGATTGACTTCGTCGCCGCGACGTTCGGCCCGCAACCTGGCCGCCCGTCGTCCCTCGATGTCATCACGAGCATCACGGGCATCGTTTGCCCGGCCTCGGAGGGAGCCGGCCTGACGTCGCTCTGCCTGGAGTCGGTTGATCTCCTGACGAGCGTCAGGACTCCGATTCGTGGATCGACTCAGCTGCGACGAGCCCATAGTAATGGGGCGATTCGGAGCCGCCGAAGGCCGGCTCCGTGTGGCCCCGGAGGCGAGTCGGTTGCTGACCGACCCGGCCTCGTTCTGCTGCTCCACCGCCGTCTTCATCAGGGTGACGACTCGGCGGTGGATCTCTGCCGCAGGGCCATCCGCCGGGGGCGGCAGAGAGTCGGCTAGAGCAGCAGCCGCAAGGATATTTTGGGCCGGTGTTTGGTAGACAGGGACACCGTCCTGCTCTCGCCCGAAGAGTGGGGCCCGAACAGGCCGGCTCCTCCGGGCAGCTGAAGAAGCACGCCAGTTCGCGCGCCCACGTGAACCGTGGGGCTCATCTTGTTGCCGTTCTCGCTGCTCGAGAGCCGCTCTCTCTTGATCAAGACGTTCTCGCTCAGCAAGGATGGCCCGCCGAGATGCCTCTAAGGCCCTCTCGGCTTCCGATTGTCCGTCGATGGGCGTTAGCAGGTGCTTATTCACCACCCTAGCCGCTGCGGCAGACGTACCCACGTCGTTCGTGGCACCGGGCCCAACCACGTACACCTCTGCCGAGGCGGTTCGACTATGCGAACTCTCATCCCCGTCGGATTCGGAATCCAAGACGGGGAGGAGGGATTCAGCGCCCACCATGGCGACGAACTGGGAGCGCTCCACGTCTTTGCCCGGAGCGGAAGGCGATCCGAGCTGACACTTAGGCTTTGCTTCCACCGTGGAGCGGGGAAGCGGATCCTGAAGGCTCAATTGGCCAAAGACGTCAGCCACAAAGCGAAGACTGCCGAAGAGAAACTCCGTGCCTTCCGGGGGCACGGCGAACGACGCGCCGCCAGCGATCAGCTTGCCGCCAGCTGCAGAAGAGGATCCCGTCGAGATCATGGCTCCAACACGCGCCGCCCCTACCTGGCGTGCCAACTATCGTGGGGATTTCGCGGCAATAAACATTTGTAGTAGGAATTGGGGAGCACGTGAGGAAGATTCAAGCGGGTTCACACAAGAGGATTTTACCCAGGTTCAGGCCCTCCTATGGAGGAGGTAATACCCTACTCCTGCTAGTTGTATTGCTAGTCTTGCGTGAGAGAGATTACAGGAGGTAAAAGATAAAATCTAGCCTTAGGTCTATCGAAAAGGAATCCGCCCCTTCTGCATGGGGTGTTCTGCCTTATATAGGCTGTACATGTGCCGACTCGACCAGTCGGCCGAGCTATAGTAACCGCACAAATTAATTGGTACATTCATTCTGTGTAACCGTCCGAGTAACACCAGTCTTCATGTAGGTGAAACGCATGTCTTGATGGAGTTGTAACGCCTGACTTGATGGCACCCAGACGTTGCACCCGTGCGGGCCTTACTTGGGCCTTCATCCGAGTGGGCCTCCCTGGAACTCCCCGAGCCTGTTGGGCCGACTCGTTCTGCTGGGCCTACCCGGATGGGCTCCCCCCGTCAGGGAGGGAGGAGGGGAGGGGGAAAGAGAGGGTGGAGAGGAGGAGGGAGAGGATTGAGAGAGATCTAGCTAGATATAGGGTTTAAATCCATATGGAGGAAGGAGGGAGGATGAGGAGGGTGGGGGGAAAGAGAGGGTGGAGAGGAGGGAGAGGATTGAGAGAGATCTAGCTAGATCTAGGGTTTAAATCCATATGGAGGAGGGAGGGAGGATGGAGTGAGGAGGGGGAGGATGAGGAGGAGGAGGAGCATGGTTGCCGCATAGTATTTACAGCAGAGGCACCCGCAGCTGGCCGTGTGAGGCGCGCGAGCTCGATCACAGGCCAGCTGCGGGCGCCTCTGCTGTTATATGTGCAAACTTATCACTGACGGGCACCATAGTTGGCCTGTCAGTGATAACTCTGCCCCTCGACGACAAACCCTGAGTTATCTTCCACTGACGGGCAAAAAAGTACCCATCAGTGAAGACCTATGTTTTACTGACGGGCACTGAACATGGGACCGTCAGTGAAGATCAGTGATAACTTTGCCCCCAGGAGATAACTTCCACTGACGGGCGACCAAAAGACTCGTCAGTGAAGACTTGAGATATATTGACGGGCCCTGGGGGCTCGCCCGTCAGTGAAGCTCGCCTGTCAGTGGAGAAGCAAAGTGCGTGTTCTCGGTCCACTTTTACTGATGGGTGCCCTAATCGCCCGTCAGTAGATGTTTGAGTATTCGCCCGGTGTATCACCTTTACTGACGCGTGCTAGATCACCAGTCAGCGTTTAATATATTCAGCGACGGGCCCCATCGTGCCCGTCAGTGATGAGGTTGTAGCAGAAGTGTTTTTTGAGGTAGTGCTAACATGAAGAAGGTGCTAACACACAACTGGTTGTCATTGGAGCTCAATACCATAAAGAATTGGAAGCATCGCCTCGACAATAATGCATAATAAGGTACTAATTATCATTCATATATAGAAGAATTTTTTTGCATAGTTATGTTGTCTCAAAAAGTACTATCATGATAAGCTAATAATGATGATATATGTGGAATGTTTGATACACATACTATGCCATAAACATGCATAAATATGCAGTGCCAAATGTAGTGTCAAGCAGAGTTGTCAAAGAAAACTTCTGTCTAATCCTATGTGAGCTTGTCTTTACAAGTTCTGGCATCATGGCCTGTCGATTGGCAGATTTTACATTGTCTCTTTTTCTTGGGAGCGATGTCCATAGGATGCTTGTATGCTTTTTCTCTAGCTCAACCTTTTGTGCTAGACCTTGGTGGGTCCCTCACAGCCATAGTATTAGATGATTCTAAGCATGCAACACTTGTAGCAATAGGGATTATAGGAACTTCAGTAGCAGCACTATTTGCAGCAGGAACGACGGGGGGAGCAACACCATCAATTGCATTAGCAGGAGCCGTTGGGTGACCAGTAGGAGTAGTGGCAGGAGCTTTTGCTTTCCTCTGTTCTTTCCTCCTGAGTGACATTAGTTTAGCTTTCAGGGCTTTTATGTGAGATGTTGCTATACGTTGCGCGTCCTGAGATACAGATGCTTCCCTCGCAATCTTATTGAATTCACTGCTCATAGTTGCAAACCTCATCTGGCTCCGTGATTCCTCTGGCATTTGGTGTTCTCTAACGTGTGCTTCAACTGTCGGGTCACCAAGTGCAGTATCAGCATCCCATGTCCATCTCTTCAGTATGTAATTGTGTGGGATTGTTGTCACACCCATCTAGACCATGACCTACATGGGGGAGACACGGGCAATGATGGTAAGTTTTGTTGGAAGGTAGATAACTGTATGTTAAGTAGGGTGGTAACTATGCATAATTGACACGATAAGTTTTTAGATGAATAAGTAATATAAAAGAAGCATACCCTTAGGATATGGCAACAAAGTATGCCATCTCTATTAAACTTACAGCACTCACAAGAATAAAGGCCAGATGATATGTCGGCAAACCACCTTGTATGATCTAGGTCCATATCCATCAACATAACCTACAAGGGATGTCAGCAAGTATGCACTATGTTCTAAGGATTGGCAACTATAGGACATGTTCAACTTCATCTCTCCTTGGAATCGAAAGTAAATCTGTCTGGTGTAAACTTTTAGCATCTATAGCTCTATAGGATGGCCGCTCCATGTGTCAGTTGTAGTAATAGCTGATTCAGCCTCCTGTTTGTTTTCTGCATTCATGATTTTGTCATGTATCATTGTGTACTATCTGGCAAAGTCCAATATTGAGTTCTATGGGTGGATATATCGCTTAAGTACTGCGTTGAAGCCCTCACTACGTTGGGTGGATTGGAGGAAGGGGTAGAAGCAGCGCATGAAGTATGCAGGCACCCAGTACTTCCTGTTGTCTTACAAGTGTGAAATATCTGTGTTTTCTGCAAGGTCATGCTGTTGTATCATCACACTCCAATTCTGTTCAAACTCTTGTGGACTCAAGCTATTGTTGAGGCAATCGTCAAATGCTTTGTGCATCTGCGGGTTCCGTGCCATGAGAGGCCCCAACTTTTCTTGAGCCTTTTTCATGATATGCCACCTACAATTCCTGTGCGTTGTTTCTGGGAACACCTTGTCTATGCCATTTCTCATGGTAAAATCTTGGTCAGTGATTATGTGTGCTGGTGGTACCCCTCCCATAGCTTCCAGAAATGTTTCAAACAACCAAACAAAACTGTCTGTCACTTCATTCCTCAGAAATCCACATCCAAATTGTATGGACTGACCATGGCTATTTATCCCAATGAAAGGTGCACATGGCATCTTATAGATGTTAGTGAGATAGGTTGTGTCAAAGGAGATGCAATCATTATAGTACTTGTAGGCTCGCCTAGATGCGCCATCTACCCAGTATATATTTTGCACTCTGTCATCCTCATCAAGCTTGATTTTGTAAAAGAAGTCAACATCCTCTGACTGGAGCTTCTGAAAATATGTGATTGTGTCCTACATGTCTGTGAGACGGTGCTGAAGATGTAGTGATGCTCGGTAGTTTGCCACATCTTTCACAGTATAGGGGATATTATGAAGGGAGCCATGTAGATCAGCAAGGATCTACATCTGGTGGCTTGTTTGAAGGTTGCTTTTGTGAAGAAGCTCTATAAACTCCTTCTTCTCATCTGGTATGTGGCGGTGAGAACGCATGAATGCAGTGAGAGACCATTTTTTTACGAGTGGATGATTATGTGTATCATTGAAGTCAGTCACCACCCATCTTGCGCCTCTACGCTTCACAAACAAGCGTGCAGGACATTGTGTTCTTATGGTTTTGCTCCGTTTTTCACTACTACAGAACAGGTCATCTCTGACGGGCAGGAACAGCCCACCTGTGACGGGTGGAGCGCCCGTCAGGAACTAATCGTCAGTGGTAACATATGTTACCACTGACGGGTGCCCACGCCCGTCACAGATAACACATTTCCTCTGACGGGCAGGAAACACAGACCCGTCACATATGACCAGTTCGGGGGGACGCCATGGAAGACCTGTAGTAGTCATCGCTGACGGGTGCATAGAGAGGCACCGTCAGTGATGACATCTAACGTTGACGGGTACCATTATCGACCCGTCAGTGCTAATTTGTTACCTGTGACGGGCATGAAATATTGACCCGTCAGTGATAATGGCTTACCTCTGACGGGTCAGTGTTTCCTGCCCGTCAGTAGTAATGTATTACCTGTGACGGGTAGCCTATTTTGACCGGTCAGTGATAATTGGTTACCAGTGACGGGTTTGGATTATCTGCCCGTCAGTTATGATTTGTACCGTTGACGGCTCTCTTTGTTTTGCCCGTCAGTGAGAACTACCACGGTTGACGCAGAAAAAGCCAGCACCGATGTTGCGCCCGTCAGTGATGACCATATCCTGGTGCATCCCTGCACCATTTTTTGCTGGCTAGCCTCAGGATTTGCTAGCCATGCCCTCTGTAAAACAGCCCAAGCTGTGCAGCCCCAGCTACACAGCCTCTCAGCAGCCCCAGCTGCGAGGCACAAAGCATCAAAAGCACATTCATAATTATATGAACTCAGAAATCGGCACATATATATTGACAACATAGTACAAGACATTCACAATATATGAAATTCACAAATCTAAATTAATGCACATATATTACACCCAAGCACATTGAAATTCATAATAAATATGTCATCAAGCTTCTATGATGTTGCGGAGGAGTCGTTCGATGATCGTGAAGATGTATATCCTGCAAGAAGATAGTAGACGGCACAATATAACAACATTGTATTGAAACAAGAATAAGGTAGAAATCTACGTTGATAATGAATGAACCAATATTATTTGACAAGTCTGAATAAACAAATAAGTTTGTACAACTAGTCCTCAGAATGATGAGATGTAGCGGGTGGGGGCAGCTCTACGCCGGCGTAAAATTCACCGCCTGGCCGGACGACATACTGGTTGAAGAAGTACGCAAACGCATCTCTGATGCGGCATTGATCTTGTAAGTAGTCGTAGTTGTCATGCTGCATCCAGATTTTGAAGTCTTCTTCGGTGGAAAGTGGGTTCCAGCTTTGGACGAACGCGTCCATGTGCGCGCAAACGTAAAACCCACAAGTCACACTATTCGGCGGTTGCTGCCTGCATGGATAGTCAAACCTGTGGGTGAGCTTAGGCGCTGGCTTTTTCCGATGCGCCATCCCTCCGCATGCCCTAAATTTGGCGTACGCCCCCTCAATGCACCGCCGAATCTTCGAGAAGTCCCGCCGGGGTAGTCCTTTCTCTCGGATAAGAGAATCAAAGTAAAATACTTTGTTCCAATCGGGGACTATGGTGATAAGGACCCAATGGTCGCTGCATAGACGAGATGACATGCATGTAAACACATTTAGCTATTTTATTACGTACATGAGAAAAAATTGACAGAATTAGTGAACAACTCACGGGGGGTTGTAGGGCATGAGTATCGCATCCTTGTCCTTTTGCGCGAGCCATGCCTGGAAGATGTACTCGACGACCGATTCTTCGGCCTCGTCAATTTGACGATCCTGCAAGAGGCACGGATCGATGAACCCAATGTCCGCTTTGATGCGCATGGCCTCTTTGTTTTGCCAGAGTGTCCAGGCCCTTAGCAGATTGGTCTCCAGCCTGTTCAGGTTGTACATGTACCAGAGGTCTTCAAAGTCGACCCTGAATGTTGCAAAGTCAAACTCTCGATAAAAGTGATAGCTTTGTGGCACTTCGACCGTGAGGTAGGATACATATTGATTCAGTTGACTCGCATGCTGCACGATCATGTCATGCAGCCGTCTTGCCTCCAGTCCCAAAGATTGTACCTCATCGTCTGGGAGGAGCGGCTGTCCGGGCATGTACTTGTCAGCCCTAGCTGTCAATTTAAAGACGGGAGTTGACGCGTAGGACAGGGACTTAGCGGCGCTATCTTGATTTGCTTTCCTCTTTGATGTGCTGCCCCGTTTGGTGTTCCTTCTCTTCGGAGCCTTTTGGACCGCAGCTGGATCACTCTCCGTACGTATTATGTTTTCCCTAGGCGTAGGGCCAGCAAATGCCTCCTTCATTGCGCCGTGAAGTATGCCTGGAGATAAAGTCTTCGCGGCACCTTGCGCACTGTCTGGCTCCGCTGGCGGTACGGCATTCTTGGCTCCTGCCTATGCTTGGTGCGTCTTTCTTTTATCGGCGGCTCGGGTGCATCGACAAGTGGCAGGTCAACATCCATTGGAGTGGCACCTGCCTCCGGTCCCTCATGGGCTGGCATCGGGTCTTCGTCTCTCCGGTCGAACGACAGATGTGTTTGGCTCAAGGCCAAAGGAGATATCCGGGTTGATGGAGAGGCGCTGGCCGGAGATGTGCGAGTCGAGGCCCCTTCTACAACCACTTGAGCCTTCGGCCACTGGATGAAGGTCATCAGGCATTGTCCTAGCGTGGTCGCATCCTCTTCAGGAGGTACAGGGACAGTCATGGCACCGAACTCGGCAACTACCCTATCCACCTGTACCTTCACCATGTCCGGCGATGTTCTCTGATGGTGCATCAGGGCCCCCGAAGAAGCTGGCATCAGTAGGCCGTGTGCCACGGTAACATTGGCGCCCGGCACAGGATAAACCAATCGGCATTTCGTGGGCACCTGCACCTGTGGAACAGTTAAAGGTTGGTTCTCGGCCATTAGAGCAGTGTTTGAAACATAAGATGTGTATGAAAGATTCTACTAAGTGCCATGAACTTACATTTAGGGTTTCGTACGGATACGTTGTAGCTACCCCATCGGAGGTGGCCGCGTTGGTAGAGGCGCAACTGCTCCCTCTAGGAACGTTCGGCGCACGATGCGTGGGTGGCAGCTCCCCATATAGCCTCGCGAACTCCTGTCTTGCGCCTCTCGTGCCGCCTCTTCCGACCTTCTCACCAAATCCTCGCTGATCTCCTGTCTCGCCGCCTCTCTCGCCTTCTCCATCATCGCTTCCATTAAAGCCTCGTGCCTGCTCCTCTTCCTTTGGCGGGCGGCATCAGCTGATTTGGGAAAGACTCTATCCCACGTAGCGGCTACACCGACACCTCGTATACGCCCAGTTTTCTCTGGGTTTCCCAGAGCAACCGATAGAGGTGTTTGCCACCTCTCGGAATGTACGGAATCTTGAGACGATTCCTGCTGGCTCAACTGTACCTGCAATAGAGACGTACCATATTTCACTACCGAGCGTTTAGGAAACAAGCTATTTACGATGGATTGACAGGACAGGTCGAGTGAGTACCAATCGATTGGACACCGCCTGGACCTCCTCCGTGGGGAACGTCACATCCCCCGTCGTCGGGTTCACTTTCGTGTGAGCCCTGGCCCAGTTTCTGGCACGAGGCTCCGATATTTCCTCGAAAGGAACTGGTTTCCCAGCCGCTCGTAGTGCAGCATCTTCTCTTTCCCATTACTCTTTATCCCGGCGTACCCGCGGCTGCCAACTCTGTGGTTGAATTTATTCCTCGTTCGCAGCTCCTTGTTCTTCTCACTCTTCGCCTTGAACTCGTCAGTGCTCCTCGAGGCGACGAATTGGTCCCACTGCTCATCAGTTACTTTCGACCATCTTCTTCCCGGATGGCGATTTTTCATCACGTACTACTTGGTCGCAGTGTGCCTCCAGTTCTTGTGAGCATTACACATCGTTATCTCCGCGTGGTGCTTCACCGTCTCCTTCAGGTGCTCCGGGACCTCGAACAGGTTAAACAGCGAAGTCAACAAGGCATCTTTCTCTGACCGGGGCACCTGGTTCCATTCGGGAGTAGTGATCGGGATGTTCTCCCGTACGAGCACCCCACAGGCGTTGTTGAATTTCGACACCGAGCTCGCTGGTTCACGTGGTGCGCCTGTGTCGGGGTCGACCCCCGTGATGACTAAGGTCTGCGTCGGCAGCTTGTTCCCCGTTCTTGGTTTGCGCTGCCTTCTTGGTGCCGTTACAACTTCGGCCTCGACCTCATCCCCAGGATTGAACGGTCCAGAGCCTCTTTTTTACGTAAATATATGAACTAGGTTAAATAAAGACCTAATGTGTTTATAATAAAGCTAATTTTTCGAAGATCTATATTTTTGTCATGTTAATATTATATTTGGGACATAGGTGATTAGAAATATCAAATTACTTTGGCTATAAAGTTATTTTCTCACTAGCAGCATCCACCTTCTTCCCACCACCTCCTAACTTTTCACCATATTAACATCCACATCATAGTATTATGTCAGAAAACAGTAGATATGGGAGATTGAGAAAGTCGTGATAGTCTAAGGACCATGGCTAGCTGCAGAGTGTGAACATAGTAAAGATGCTCTAGTGTAATTTTTGCTCATGATAGTTTAAGAAGAGAACATATCATGGAAGCAAAGTTTCAGCACACTTACCTAATATAAACACCCTATTATTAGTAAAAAACATACACAATTCAGATGATAAATGTGCTATGCTAACATTGTCAATACATGCCACATTCACTACTGAATCCAATAAGGATTATTTTTTCTCTCTTGAGAAACACTGCAGACCTGGAAATGTTGTCTATGAGCCCCCTTTGCGAAATCAAAATTTTATACTCCAATTCTTCGAAGAAATCTCTCACCTTTGCACAATTTGTGTTAGAAACTTTATTAAATTCACAGTTTGATACAATAAGAGATATTAGGACAGCTCTAGTGTCTTATCTCTAAAGGACACTGGATTTTGGGGTTTTGTTGAACTATATCTCAAAAAAGAACCTCATCCAAACACCCAAATTCAGTTTGACTACCAGGAACTGATCGTATGATCTATGCCTAATGTTGTATATCAGGTGATAGTTTGCACATGTGGGAAGAGAATTTTCATGGCCTAAGATGCTAGGAATTAACCGAAAAACATACTAAAGTACTAAACATTATCAACTCGAAAATGGAAGAACATTGTGTGCATATATATATATTTTGACTTACCCGGGCACGCCGGAGTTGGAGGGAGAGGTGGAGGCGCCGGAGTGCGAGGTGGAGGCGCCGGAGTGCGACTGGGAGGCGGCGGCAGCGGCTTGTGCGGCGGCGGCAGCGGCTTGTGCGGCGGCGGCGACCTCGGTGGCTGTGGCCGTGGTGGTGGCGCCCTCGGCTGCGGTGGCCGCGGTGGCGGCGACCTCGGCGCTGGTGGCTGCGGGATCCATGGAGCGCGGATACTCCTGATTCGTCGGTGGCGGCGGCGGCAGTTCGGCTGAGGCGACTAGGGCTCGCTGCTGGTCCAGGCTTGAACGGACGCGCGGGCACGAAATTTTTTCTAAGTGTCTAGTCCTATATATAGAACACACTCATCACTGACGGGCAAACAAAACGAACCCGTCACTCATAAATACAAGTGACGGTCACCAAATAAAGGCCCGTCAGTGTTAACTTCTCATCACTGACGGGCCAAGAACGGCAGCCCGTCAGTGGTAACGCTACACCGGTGGTACCGCACATCTTTAGTCCCACCTCGCCGAGCGAGCGCGCGCGCGCACCAGCTTAAAAGGGCAGCTACGCCCTCCACTTTCGAATTCCTTACAACCTTTACTGATACGTCGAGCCACCGCTGGTCCCCTGCGCGGCCTGGGCTCGTGGGCCTGGGCGCTGTGCTCGGGATAGGCCTATGGCCGGTCCCCTGCGCGGCTTGGGCTCGTGGGTCTGGGCGCTGTGCTCGGGATAGGCTGGTGTGCCTAAATTTTTTGCTTCATGTCTAAGTTCGAAATTTTTTGCTTCATATCTAAGTTCTAACATTTGTTGTTGTGTAAAGTAAAAAATTTAGGCTTACCACTGACGGGCGTGCCTTCTATGCCGTCACTGATGACTAGTAACACTGACGGGCAATTATGCGGTGACCGTCACTTGTATGTATAGGACTAGACACTTAGAAAAAATTTGTGCCCCGCGCGTCCGTTCAAGCCTGCTCCACTCCTGTTTTTGGTTTTTGCTACAAAATAGAAGTGAACAAATTATATAAAGCAAAAAAATCGGGCACACCAGCCTATCCCGAGCACAGCGCCCAGGCCCATGAGCCCAGGCCGCGCAGGGGACCGGCCAAAGGCCTATCCCGAGCACAGCGCCCAAGGCCCACGAGCCCAGGCCGCGCAGGGGACCAGCGTTGGCTCGACGTATCAGTAAAGGTTGTAAGGAATTCGAAAGCCGAGGGCGCAGCTGCCCTTTTAAGCTGGTGCGCACGCTGCTCGCTCGGCGAGGTGGGACTAAAGATGTGCGGTACCACCGGTGTAGCGTTACCACTGACGGGCGGGCCGTTCTTGGCCCGTCAGTGATGAGAAGTTAACACTGACGGGCCTTTATTTGGTGACCGTCACTTGTATTTATGAGTGACGGGCGCCAAGAAGGCCCGTCAGTGTTGACTTGATCAGTACTGACGGGATTGTATTTGACCCCGTCAGTGTTATTTAGCAGTGACGGTCTCCTAATAAAGGCCCGTCAGTGTTGACTTCATCTTAGTGTTTCCAGAGTCTAAGACTCGGGTGGATAGCTTGAGTTTGTCACCTGAGAATGAACAGGATAGCTTGAGTTTGTCACCTGAGACTCAGGTGGGTAATCTCACCATCGCAGACAAATGGTAACCATAGCAATCCATCCATCCAACCAATTAAACATAAAATTGGCTCATCATATCCAACTTCCATCCATCCAACCAAATGCTTGCTAAGTGTAAAGGATTCATCACTTGCTGGACTTCCAACATAATCAAAATTGCATATCCTTATAAATGACAACACTTATATCGCACATATATATTTATATCTACATCACATAAATGACAACAGTTATCTCGATCACACATATATATTTACATATCTACATCACATAAATGTCAACACTTATATTAAGTTCCGTCCTTCTCGTCATCGTCATCGACTAGCTTCTTCCCTTGATATGTCAGTCCTTCGTTATGATCAGTACGTACGTACGGCTTGGCACTGTTATCAGTATGACGTTTCATCTTTTTCTTTGTCTTCTCATCTTCATCTTCGGTATCCAGATCATCGAATTGGTCGTAGTCTTCTTCGTCCACTACACCATCCACTCCAACGATACTCCTTTTTCCTTTTCTTACAACGTGGCGCTTCTTATTAGATGGATCCAGTATGTAGAACACTTGCGCGACCTGTTTAGCCAATATGAATGGTTCCTCTTTGGACCCGACACTCCGAAGATTCACCGTGGTGAAGTTCTGATCTTCGACACAGACGTCCTTCAGGTGCACCCATCGGCAACGAAACACCGGGACCTTGGTCACGGTGTAGTCAAGTTCCCAAATCTCTTCGATGATGCCGTAGTACCTGCATTTAGGGCCATCAATACTACTTTTAGCTTCTATCGTCACCCCGGAGTTTTGATATGTGCTTTTCCGGTCTTGGGCCTCCGTATAGAATGTGTATCCGTTGATATCATACCCTTGCCATGTCACGATGTTTGTCATGGGTTCTCTTGCCAACCATTTGACGATTATTTCTTCTTCACAGGTCGGTTCCCTTCCGTACCAGTAGTCCTTTAGCCAACGGCAAAATTGCACGTTGTGCGTCTTTGTGATCCAATAAAGTCCTCTATTAGGGTTTTCTTTGCGCAACAGTTGCTGGTGCATCTCTATGTAAGGCCCAACCACTGACAGGTGTTGCAAGACCACGAAATGTGCTCTATGGAAGTCAGTTGATCGATCGGTACGTAAAGGATCATACTGTCTTCTTCCGAGTGTGCCGACACCAATGAGTCTACCCGAGTGCCGCGAACTTGGCACACCTATAGGTCGATGTTCAGCCATGTAATCTGTGCAGAACTCGACACACTCTTCAGCAGCATAGCCTTGCACGATGCTTCCTTCAGGCCGATATCTGTTACGAACATAGCGCTTCAGAATGCCCATGTATCTTTCAAAAGGATACATGCTGTGTAGGAACACGGGGCCTAGGCTCAGTATCTCCGGAGCGATATGTATCATGAGATGTACCATGATATCGAAGAATGTAGGAGGGAAGTACATCTCTAGTTCGCAGATGGTCACGACGATCTCTTGCTTAAGTTTATGAAGGCGATCTAGGCTAATTGACTTCTGAGAGATCGTGTTGAAAAGCTACAAAGGTTGGTGACGGTCTTGCGGACTCCTGGCTCCATTAGGCCTCTAATTGCAATGGGTAGGATCTGTGTCATCATCACATGACAATCATAAGATTTCATACCAATTAATTTCAAGTCCTTCATCGATACAAGTTTCTTTATGTTTGCCGAATATCTGGAAGGAACTTTGACCCCAGCAAGACACTCGCACAATCTCTTCTTCTCCGCTTTGCTCAGGGTGTAACAGGCGGGAGGTAGGCGCGTCTGACTCTCAAATCACCCTTGTTTGTCTTTGACGTTATCTGTTCGGACCACAGCTCTGGTCTGACGCCCATCTGTTCCATGTCAAGCCGTGCTTGACACCATCTTTTGTCTTGTCTGGAATGTTCAGCAAAATACCAACCAAGCTGTCGCACACATTTTTCTCGACATGCATGACATCAATACTGTGACGGGTGTGTAGAACTTGCCAGTAAGGCAGGTCCTAAAATAGCGACTTCCTCTTCCAGATGCCTGGTCTTAGCTCTTGTGTCTTTCCGGGTACAATGTCGATATCCTTGACAATCTCGTATATCTGTGCCCCGGTCTTCTCCACCGGCTTCGAACGATTTTTCCACTTCTCCGTTAAACTTAATTGGGCACTGCCTCCATGGATCGTTTTTGGCCAGCCACCTTCGGTGACCCATATACACGATTTTCCTCGAGTTCTGTAAGAATGAACTCGCAGTCTCTTCTTGGCACGAGACACAAGCTTCGTATCCTTTCACACTCTGGCCAGACGAGTTTCCGAGCGCTGGATAGTCATTGACCGTAGTGAACAACATAGCTCGTAGCTGGAAATACTCTACTTTATCAGCGTCCCAAACCTCGGCCCCCTGGTGCCAGAGTGTCTCTAGTTCCTCCTTCATTGGCTGCATGTACACATCAATATCGTTTCCAGGTTGTTTCGGCCCTTGGATGAGTACGGAGAGGTGTATATACTTGCGCTTCATCGACAGCCATGGAGGAAGGTTGTACATCCACAGAAGGACTGGCCATGTGCTGTGTCTGCTACTCATGTTGCCGAATGGATTGATCCCGTCTGTACTCATCCCAAACCTTATGTTTCTCGCCTCCTCTCCGAAATCTGGAAATGCATCGTCCACTGCCCTCCATTGGCATGCATCGGCAGGGTGCCTCTGGATTCCATCTTCAATTCGACCCTCCTTATGCCAACGCATTCGTTTTGCATCTTTCTTGTTGGCAAAAAACCGCTTCAAACGGGGAAGAACAGGAAGATACCAGCAAACCTTCGCAGGGGGGCCCTTCACTTCGTCGTCGTCCTCGTCACGATTGAGCTGGTTTGCAGTACGCTTGTACCGGGATGTCTTGCACACCGGACATCTTCGTAGGTCTACGTACTCTCTGCGGTACAAGATGCAGTCGTTTGGACACGCATGGAATTTTTCAACGTCCAATCCGAGAGGGCATATAACCTTCTTTGCCCTGTAAGTGCTTGTAGGCAAGACGTTCCCCTCCGGGAGAACGTTGGAAAGGAGCTCTAATAATTTTGTGAAACTTGTGTCCGGCCAGTTGTACGCTGCCTTTAGCTTTAGAAGTTCTAACGAGACGGATAACCGCGTATGCTCGAGTTTACATCCAACAAACAACGGAACTCTCGCTTCTTCCAACAATCGTACAAAATCTGCGAACTCTCTTTCATTCTCCGGGGTCGAAGTCATTTCTTCCATATCATGCAACATGTCATTCAAATTCCCCATGCTATCCTCTGAAGATTTTGAATTAGCTTCTTCCTCGATAGCTACGCCGTGCTCATCCTCAACGAGGTCCACCGCTTCTTTCGGGTTTGCAACTTCTTTCTCTTCACCATGACATGTCCAACGTGTATAGCCTTCCATGAAACCCTTCGTCAGCAAATGTAGCTACAACTCGCCCGTCGTCGATAACATTTGCATATTACTACATTTACGACATGGACAACACATCTTCGCTTTCCCCTTGATCGCCATATCCTCTTGAGCGACTCGAAGAAACTCGTTCAAAGCGGTGACGAAACTCTGTGTGGCACGATCTCCATACATCCAACTTCTATCAATCGATCCCTATGGCAAAATAAACATAGTTTCATAAAATAAATATATTAAATTAGCCATTTCTTCTCTCAGGCGAATAAAATAAAGTACTTACCATGTTAGAGACTAAAAACCCTAGAGGAGCTAGGAGCGACGGATATCGTGGGCCTTCGGGGAGAGGGATGTTGACAAGGAGGCTGCTGGGGTCTTTGAGAGGGGGATGGGGACTGGAGGAGAGAAAAATTAGCCTTTTGAGATGGGGGGAGGAGAGAATCAGGAGCCCGGGTAGCTAGCAATCTTTGAGAGAGGGATCAAGAGGCCGGGCTGGAGAGAAGAGGGCCTTCGGGAAGCGCGGGCCGCAGCAGTTTAGCTGGCGACGGCGGCGCACGCAGCTGGTCCTTGGGACGCGCGGGCACAGAAAGTTTTTCACGCCTGGGCTGGATTTATATAGGAAGGAATACCACTGACGGGCATCAGGCAAGGATCCGTCAGTCTTAACTAATCCTCACTGACAGGCAAACAATACCGACCCGTCACTTCTATTTATGAGTGACGATCATCAAATAAAGGCCCGTCAGTATTAACTTATCATCACTGACGGGCAAAGAAGGGCCGCCCGTCAGTGGTAACGCTACAACCGCTGGTACCGCAGAAATTTAGTCCCACCTCGCCGAGCGAGCAGCGCGCGCACCAGCTTAAAAGGGCAGCTGCGCCCTCGGCTTTCGAATTCCTTACAACCTTTACTGATACGTCGAGCCACCGCTGGTCCCTTGCGCGGCCTGGGCTTGTGGGCCTGGGCGCTGTGCTTGGGATAGGCCTATGGCCGGTCCCCTGCGCGGCCTGGGCTCGTGGGCCTGGGCGCTGTGCTCGGGATAGGCTGGTGCGTCTAATTTTTTTGCTTCATGTCTAAGTTCGAAATTTTTTGCTTCATGTCTAAGTTCTAACGTTTGTTGTTGTGTGCGCCTAAAATGTCTAAGTTCTAACAGTTGTTGATGACGGTCATCACTGACGGGCAAACAATACCGACCCGTCACTTATATTTATGAGTGATGGTCATCAAATGGCCGCCCGTCAGTGGTAACGCTACAACCGCTCAGTGAAAAATCGGGGGAAGTCATCATTGACGGGCCGCCGTTCTCCAACCGTCAACGGTATAATACCACTGACGGGCGAACGACTTTCACCCGTCAGTGGTGATCTCTGTGGGCTCAAAAAAAATACAGAACGCCATCAACATTGCACATATACAAGACAAGAAATTTTTCATCCATTTCATCCGATTCATCCATAGTGAAAAAATAAAGTTAGTACGCCATCGATAGTTCATCCATTTCATCCGATTGCAAAATACAAGACAAGAAATTTTTCAGTTGTCCGTCATTTCGACAACTTCTTCTTTCTCTAATTCTCGACGCGCGGCTCCGAGCCAGAAGGTCCTCCTTTCTCGACCTCCTTCATCTTTCCCTCCCGGGCAGGGGCGGCGGCCGTGGCGCGGGCATCGGTGAGGGAAGCCTTCACGGCTTCCGCCGTCATGCGGTCCTCCTCGGCTATGATGGCGGCCATGGCGCGTTCATAGTTGATGGACCGACGTATCGCCTCCTGGAGCTGCCGCTCCTCTTCGACCGTGGCAGCGGCGTCGTCCTCGTCCTCGGGCTCCTCCTCGACGGCGGCAGCAGCGTCCCCCTCCTCCACGGGCTCCTCTTGGACGGCGGCAGCGGCGTCGTCCTCCTCCACGGGTTCCTCTTCGACGGCGTCAGCGGCGTCATCCTCCTCCACGGGCTCCACGCGCAGCTCCGCGCCAGAAGAACGATGTAACTGCTCCGCCTCCTCCATCTGCTCCTTCTCCTTCAACATCTTGATGCGAGGAGAACGACGTACCTGCTGGGGAGCTTCGTGGCGGGCCCTCTTCCTTGAGGATGCGCTTTCAGGAAACTCCTCGGTCTTCTGCTCCCGCACCATCGCGGATCCGGCCGGTGGCGAGACGGTGAGGGGAGGAAGATGAACGGAGAGATGAACGAGAGGAAGATGCACGCTCGGTGGGGTACGTGTTTTTTATAGCTCTGGGAGGCGAAGAGGCAGAAAATGGTGACGGCTCGTCCTACAGGCCCGTCACTGAGAATAGCCGTCACCGGTAACAATGTTACCGCTGACGGGCAGGTTTTTCGCCCGTCTATGATGACTAGAGTACCACTGACGGGCAAAAAAACAAGATCGTCACAGGTAAGATTCGTCGCCGGCAGCTTGTAATCTCTGACGGGTCATATATTTTGCCCGTCAGTGATGACTTTCCCCACGCATCTGGTAGATTCACTACTGACGGTTCACCCGGTGCCCGTCAGTGATAACAAACAACTGTGACGGGCCTCTCCCTGCCCGTCAGTGATAATATGCAACGGATGACCTTTTTTCTAGTAGTGTTTGTTTCTTTACAACAGGCTGCAGATTTTGTGTGTTTTCTTTCATTTCACGCTTCTTACCAGCCTTGTGGCAAACAATTGACACCCTAGCTATTTTTCCATCAACTGCAGATATTCTTCGGTATTCACACCTTATCCCAAACCCATGCCTCCTTGCATAGACCCTGTAGTGCTCTTCAGCTACCTCTAGACTGTCAAAATTCATGGTGAGAAAGGGTTGCTGTGGGCTAGAAATGATCTCAACACCATTTTCCTCATCATTGTCTGTATCAGTTGTATGCCCACTGGACCCATCAATGGTGGGCTCGGTCATGGTGTGTAGGCTAGATTGTGTATTCTAAGCATTCCCAATGGTCTCATGGCTGGACATAGCATTGCTTACTGTATTTATTTAAAGAATTTGTTAGTACGAATATTTTTAATCTGGTAACCATGGTAAGTACATAAATGCTAAAATGGTAACTGGTGGTCAAGAACGAGATAAATGTTTCATGATTCACACTATCTCTTACCTGTGATATCAAGTTGGTGTTTATCTTGTGCTTCTTGGTCTGAACCATTTTGTGCTAAACTTGTTGTTTTTACACCTGGCCATGTTGGCATTGTTGATTTTTCGAATTCGTCACACATAGGCTAAATATTGGATGGCATAGGATCCATGGCAATCTGCAATAAGTTTTTTGTTTGTTTGTGTTAATCGGAGATATACAAAGTTGATGTAATTGCATTTTTTCAGGTAACTTTTCATACTGATTATGTGGATATAACAGGAGGGCACAGATGCGTTTGTGATTGAATGCCCCTGGATGCTGCGATATGATGCATATCGTCAGTTTTGACTACTACAGGAAGGCAAGTGATAGAGTAGAGCAATATATAGTCATGTAAACAGTCATATGCTTTGGTGGTAACTTGACATGTTAGGCAGCACGAAGTAGATCTGGGGATTTTGTTGAGATGATTGTGTTCTCAGATGATTGATGATCAAGGATGCAAGAGATGATCAAGTAGGATACATGTTGTCACCTGCTATGTGATCTGATGTTTTTTCTTCTTTTCTGTTGGGTGATGCTGTTGGTTACCTTGAAAAATTTTGTATCTTTTTGATTGGTTTCTCCATGGATCTGTTGCTTGCTTTGGTTGGCAGAGGTAGAACGGATCTATTGGTTGCTTTGGTCGGCACAGGTAGAAGAAAAAGGAGGAATAGGACAAAATAGCTGAGCTGGTATTTGATTCCCAGGAGAAATGTGCGGCAACCTGTGCACGCGCACTTCCCGCACTCACGCGTTCAACCGCGCTCGCGTTCGGTGATGGGCCCATCTCGGGCTGAGATGGGTGGGCCGCCGCACGATAAGCATACAGGGCGCACGGTCGTCAGGTAGTCGCATCCAAACAAAAATTAAATCAAGATCTTCTAAAATCATTGTCTCTAGCTCCATCCCGAACATTTTGGCATTCCTCCAAATCTCTGATGAAGAAATTGCAGAAGACAAAAATCTGCACAAGCTAGATTAACCTCAAGGATTTTGAAAAGCCGCATGAGCCATCCACCTCAATAGATGAAAAACTAAGAACGTTAAATATATTATGACTAGAAACACATTGTTTGTAAGGGAAGACGCTGAACTACTGCTTCGTCGCCGTATTGTCAAAAAGACCCAACAGCTGGACCAGGTTTTGGTGCCGCATTGCATAGTTGCAGGCCACAGAAAGGCAGAGTTTGGGTTAATCCCGCTGCAAGTTGCAGCAGCTCAGGCCTCGCTAGTCAGAATTTAGAAGCCTCAGTTGATGCAGGCTAGGTCAGACTCCACTGCAAACCCAACCCAACCCAACCCGAGGGCAGCATGTGACTGGGCGACGCCTCACCCCATAGTCGTTTCTAGAATTTTTTTAAATACTTTTTCTTATAAATTTCAAAAAGTAAAACACCGAATGCATATATTGCACAAGTAGAGGCCCGTGAGCCTACCACTGGCTGACAGAACGTTATCGGCTAGCGGTTGGCTGACACGCATTGCAATCGGTCGACTGCTGGCCAACAGCTCCCTGTCGACCAATCAAGGGCTGATAGATACGCCAATCGGTGCTTGGCTTGTCGACTGGGGTCCGTTTGCCACCCAGGGGTCGACCCATGGGGAAATCGGCCAAGGGGAGGCCGACGAGGCCTAGTCGGCTTAAGTCGCATGACATTGGTCCCGTCGGTCTCGTACAAGTGACAGAAGGAAACGGCGGCGCGGGTGAGCAGACAGAGGGCGGCAACGCGGGCGAGGAAGGGTAGCGGTGCAGCGAGGAAAGGCGGTGATAGTGCCAAGTGAGAAGGACGCACGGCACGGACCGAGGGAGAGGGAGAATAGGAGGAGATAGAGGAAAGGAGGAGGGAGAGAGGCAGCGCGCGCATGAGGTAAATTTGTTTTCTTGTATTTAGTTGTATAGAAATAGTTAGTATGTTAAAATTAATTATAGAATTAAATATGTGCATGTTTATGTTTATATGTTTATTTGCATCGTGTATATTAGTCATTCTAAGAATTACTAAAATTAATATTTTAGCATTGGAAATAAAATTATAGAGTAGATTTAAAGTTCCTGTTGTATTGTATTTTCGAATAATGCAGTACATAATTTGGAATAATGCAGTACATAATTTGGTTATAGTCCACCTATTTTTGAACATGCACGAAATTAATTATAACGATATGAGCATGCACAAATTCTATCATGATTTGTAGGTGATTAGAAAGTGGTAGTTATATAATTTATGACCTAGCTTTAATGCGGCATCGTAATTTTGTCAGTGACTGTAAGCGGTAGATATATTATAAAGCGGTATGTACGTAATTTTTTAACAATAATGTTATGGATGGCAAGCATGTCAGAACTAGTAAAATTCAACGTTTTTCTATGGTCTTGGAATAGTTAGGAAAAATCTATTTAGGGTTGATCTTAGTGCCTTCAGCTATACTAAATTGTCTCTACAAAATGCGGAGGCGCTAAACATTAGAGAAGGGAAAGACTGATTCACACGTAGCTTCGCTCTTGGTACTGATAAGTATGGTGTCAACATTCAAATAGTGTTCACCATGTCTTACACAAAGGTGCGTTGGGATTTGATGCCTGTTGAAAGCATGGAGGAATGGAGATCTTGGCTAAAGGTGTGTAGGGCTCGTAATTTAGATCCAGTGGCATTGGCGCAGACGATTGTGAATGATCAAGAGGGGCACATGATAGAGACTACGAAAGAGGTTAGAGCAGTGCACCGGGCAGTGATTGTTGTGGCTAATCCTAACACGCGAGCACTCAGAACGAACAAAACACAAATCGATTTTGGTGCCGCGTAAGGTTGCGACGTTTTCTGTTTTCTCTTCTCTTATTTATAGCCTATTACATGCTAACAAACTTGGAAACAAACCGAGCGTGATAACCGCGCCATCCCACGATTTACTCGATCTCTTTCCTAACTAACAAACTTAACTAATTTAGCTAACTTGCCGGTCAAGTCGTGGACAACATCACGTATCATGACCGGACTCGGACTCAAACAAATCTACAACCCGAGCAGCAGGATTCATATCTCAACACACCCCCTAAGCATGCTGCTCGGAGCTCACTTCAACGACGCCGAGTTTTTGCCTCATCTCGATGAACTTGACTCGACCCAGCGCCTTGGTGAGGATGTCGGCAAGCTGTCCATCTGTACCGATGTGGTCGACTTCCACCTTGCCGTCTTCAATGCATTCACGGATGAAATGAAACCGAGTGTCGATGTGCTTACTCCGGTCGTGATGCACTGGATTCCGACTGAGTGCGATCGCCGACTTGTTGTCAACACGCAGTTTCACTATCGTTGGTGCGCTGCCGACTAGCTCCCCGAGTAGCCGACTGAGCCAGACGCCTTGGCAAGCCGCTGAGGCCGCAGCAATGTACTCGGCCTCACAGGATGAGAGTGCGACTACCTTCTGCTTCTGTGATGTCCACGTGATGATGCTAGAGTTGAGGAAGAATGCGACTCCAGTCGTGCTCTTGCGGTCATCGACATCGCCGGCGAGGTCGCTATCGCTGAAACCCTGCAATACAGGTTCCTTCAAGTCGCCTCTCTTGTAGCAGCAACCATAAGCAGTGGTGCCGCTGATGTAGCGCAAAATCTGCTTCACCGCCGCCCAGTGTGCCGTAGTCGGTGACTCCATGTACCGACTCGCGATCCCGACTGCATACGTGATGTCGGGTCTGGTGTTGCAGAGATAATGGAGGCTCCCGACTACACTCCGATACCGAGTTGCGTCCACGGGTTCGCCGGAGGCCGACTTGCTCAGCTTCAGCCTATTCTCCATTGGAGTGTGAGTGGGATTGCAATTCTTCATCCCGGCAGCCTCGAGGATCTTCATGGCGTACGCACTCTGACAGAGCGTGATCGTGCCGTCCTTCTGCGCCACCTCGATCCCCAGATAGTAGCTCAAGAGCCCGAGATCGCTCATGTCGAAGAGGCGATGCATCTGGTCCTTGAACTCGTGGATCTCGTCGTGGCTGGTGCCGGTGATGATCAGGTCGTCGACGTAGACGCCCACTACGAGGATTTCGTTGCCGTTGCTTCTATGGTACACGGCGTGCTCGAGTGGACTGCGCGTGAAGCCGAGTGACACCAGAGATGTGTCGAGTTTGGCATACCACGCGCGAGGTGCCTGACGCAGCCCGTACAACGCCTTGCGTAGTCGGAGCACCTTGCCTTCGTTGTCGAGTTCGACGAAGCCAGGTGGCTGGTGCACGTAGACTTCCTCCGCGAGGTCACCATTGAGGACGCCGACTTGACGTCCATGTGGTGCACCTGCCAGCCTTTATGTGCAGCGAGTGCGAGTAGCAGGCACACTGTCTCCATGCGCGCTACCGGAGCAAAGACTTCATCGAAGTCCACCCCCTGTCGCTGAGCATATCCCTTAGCAACTAAGCGAGCTTTATGCTTCACAACGTTACCGGAGGGATCCTTCTTGACCTTGAACACCCACTTGAGCCCTATAGCTCGGTGTCCAGTTGGGAGCGCCGCCAACTCCCATGTCTTGTTACCGTGAATTGATGCGAGTTCGGCGTCCATCGCCGACTTCCAGAAGGCTTCGTCTAGCGCGTCTTGCACACTTGCGTGCTCCTCAGCTGCGACGAGGCACAAGCCGACTTGTTCAGCACACAAGTCGACTTCCTCCTTCCCCTCGTCGAGTTGTGTGAGGATGTCCGACAAGGTGAGGTAGCGACGTGGCGTGTGGTCGAGGTCGTGCCGAGCGAAGTCGGAACTCGGCGACTCGGTACTCGGTGATGCTCGGCCAGCGGAGTCAGAAGTCGGGGACGACTTCTCGGAACTCGGCGTGTCATGGTATTCGTCCACCAACGGGGCCGACTTCTTGGTACTCGGCAATGCTCGGCCAGCGGAGTCAGAATTCGAGGCCGACTTATCCGAGTCGGAAGAAGTCGGGGCCGACTTATCCGAGTCGTGGTACTCGACCACCAGCTTCTCGTTTAGGAATGGTGTGATGCCGTGTGCACCCGTCGACCATTTCCACCTTCGTTGTTCTTCGAACGTGACGTCACGTGTCACGTGAAGCTTCTTCGTAGCCGGGTCATACACCTGGTAGGCCTTGGAGCCTTCCTCGTATCCGACGAAGATCATTGGCGTCGATCGATCTGCAAGTTTGTCGATGCCGGGGCCGAGTCACTTGACGTGAGCAACACAGCCGAACGTGCGAAGATGGTGCACCGCAGGCTTATGCTTGTGCCACGCCTCGTAAGGCATTTTGCCGTTGACACTACGAGTCGGTGCACGGTTGAGCAGATACACTGCCGTCTTCACAGCTTCGCCCCAGAACTCGGACGGCACTGCCATGCCTTTCAGCAGACAACGTGCCATCTCGACCACCGTTTGATTGCGTCGTTCCACCACGCCGTTTTGCTGAGGCGTGTAAGGCGCGGTGGTCTGGTGCTTGATGCCTTCGTCCTCGCAGAAGCGTTGAAACTCGCCCGAGTTGAACTCGCCACCGCGGTCTGATCGGAATGCCAGGAGTCGGCACTCAGACTCGGCCTCGGTGAGTGCCTTGATCTTCTTGAAGCGTCGGAACGCCTCATCCTTCGACTTGATCACCTCGAGCCACATGTATCTGCTGTAGTCGTCGACGATGAGGAGGAAATAGCGATTACCTCCCGCCGTCGCAGGTGTGATCGGTCCACACAAATCGCTGTGGACCAACTCGAGGGTGCGTTCCGCTCGGTACGCCGATGCTTGCGGGAACGGTAGTCGGTGCTGCTTGCCGAGTGCACAGCCGTCGCAGAACTTGGCGACTCGGTCGATGAGTGGTACTCCTTCAGCCATGCCGAGTCGTCCGAGGTTGTGCAGCGCACGAAAGTTCAGATGACCGTAGCGTGCATGCCACAGCCACGCTACGTCATCCGACTCGGCCAGCATGCACACCGGCCTCGCTAGAGTGAGAGGCAGCACGTACAGTCGGCCGTGGTTCCTCCTGACACGTGCGAGTAGTCGGCCAGCCGGGTCGCGAAGTCGGAGCCAACCGTGACGAATATGGGTTTCGCAACCCAACTCGTCCATCTGCCCGATGCTGATGATGTTGCTCCGAAGTCGGGGAATGTAATATACCTCTGAGACCTGCAGGTGTTCGCCGTTTCTGCACTCGAAGAGGATGATCCCCTTGCCCTCGATCTGGACCTCCGTGGCATCCCCGAGTTTCACGAAGCCCGTGACGCTGGTGTCCAACTCGGAGAAGATCTCGCGTCGCCCGGACATATGGTTACTTGCCCCCGTGTCTAGGTACCACGAGGTGTCGCAGCGATCACCGTCCTTGGCAACTCGAGCTTGCGAATGTTCCTCGTTGAGCAGCACGTGTTGAGCTGGTTGCTCAGTCAAGTCGGCGTGCGTGCACGTCGTGGCGAGGAGGAGCACGGGTTCGTTGTCGTCGCCCTTCGCCAGGTTAGCTCGCTCCTTCCGTTCACGACGCGGCGCCTTGCAGTTCCTGGAGAAGTGTCCGTATTTGTTACAATTGTAACACTTGACCTGCGACATGTCGCGTTCGCCACTGGATCTGCCTTCCCGTGTGCCGCCGACTTGATCACCACCTTCCCGTGTGCCGCGGCTGTCGTTGCCGCGTCTACGGTTTGGTGCCTTGCCGAGTTGACAACTCGGACTGCCGTTGGAGCCTTGCCCCTCGGCACGCTCCTTCCGTCGCGCGTTCCACTGCTCCTCCGTGAGCAGTAGTCGGCTGCCGTTGCCGACTTGGGTGTCATCGGGGAAGTAGCGTTCTTCGGCCGAACGTAACCGCCCCATCAACTCGTCGACCGTCATGTCGTTCAGATCCAGCAAAGTCTCGATGGACAGTGCGATCTGATTGTATCGTGGAGGAAGAACTCGGAGGATTTTCCTCACGACGTTCACGTCCTCAATGATATCGCCGAGTGAGCATAGGTTGTTGACGATGTTCGTGATGCGCATCCCGAACGCATCCAGCGTCTCGCCGTCGCGGAACGTGAGGTGCTCGAACTCGGTGCGTAGTCGTTGCGCCGTAGACTCACGCACACGAGCAACACCCATGCGCATGATCTTCACCGTGTCCCACGCCTCCTGTGCCGACTTCTTCACTGCGAGCGTGCCGATCATCTCGGTTGGCACGGCCCGCAGGATTGCCGCGAGCGCCGACTTGTCGTCACGTACGCTCGCCGGGTTGCCTTCCACCGCATCCCACAACCCCTGGGACTCCATGGTGATCTGCATCACCAGAGCCCACTCGATGTAGTTCATCGCGGTGAGGGTCGGGTAGACGGCACTGCTAGTCGGGATGTAGCGCTCCTGCACCACGCGCTCGTGGACGACGATCTCGTTGCCGCCCCTTCGCGCCCGACTACGTCCGCGGCTTTCTGTTCGTGTCCGCGGAGGCGTCCTAGACGTCCCATCAGCGCCGCCGTCCATGATCCCGGAGATCTCGACAGGCTCTGATACCAAATGTTGTGGCTAATCCTAACACGCGAGCACTCAGAACGAACAAAACACAAATCGATTTTGGTGCCGCGTAAGGTTGCGGCGTTTTCTGTTTTCTCTTCTCTTATTTATAGCCTATTACATGCTAACAAACTTGGAAACAAACCGAGCGTGATAACCGCGCCATCCCACGATTTACTCGATCTCTTTCCTAACTAACAAACTTAACTAATTTAGCTAACTTGCCGGTCAAGTCGTGGACAACATCACGTATCATGACCGGACTCGGACTCAAACAAATCTACAACCCGAGCAGCAGGATTCATATCTCAACAGTGATCTGGGTGAGCCAGTCCAGAGCAGATGATCATCGAGAAGCAGATGTTCCTGCAAACCTTTCTTCTTCCTCCCTCCCGATCTCTTCTCTCTCCTGCAAAGCACAGCACATCGCTCTCCTGCACGGGTTACACGACAACCCGAGCCCGGGGCTCCCCCTCTACCCTGGCTCAGCATCGCCGGAACAGCCATCCTTGCGCTGCTGCCCCGTCCTTATCCGATGCCTCTATAAGACCATGCTGAGTCAAGCCCCTTCTTCCCATTCCCCCAGGCGTCCTCTCTCATTCCCACCTCTACACTCCCGAGTGCCCAATACACCTCTACAGCTGCCACTTGTCGTTTCCTCTCCCAACCTACCGAACCGCTGCTTGGATCTGCTACAGCCGATGCCGGTCTCGGCCATTCTCATTCTCGACCTCATCGGCACCAAGTCCAGCGTCCTCCCTCCTCGGCTCTAATGGGGAGTGTCTTCTGTTCCAACAACCCACCTTGAGCACGCCGACGTTTCCCCTTCCTCCTCTCAAGCTCAGAGCCTCGTCCTCAGCTTCCTCTTAATCTCCTATTCCTCTGTGCAACCGAGGCTCAGCGGTGCTTCATCCCGAGCTGCCGCCTAGGCGGGATCTATCCAGGCTCCGCCGCTGATAGGATCCCTACCACTAGCTGCCTTGCCACCACTGGACAGGTCCCTCACCGTCGACATTGTGCAAGGAGAGCAACACCGCCTTGGGACCTCCCCGCCGTCTCCACTCCAGTGGCCTCCGGTGATCACCGCGGCCCCAGCTAGCTTGCCGAGTTCCTGCAACCCCGCCTCGGTGGACACCTCCATGCCGCTAGTGAGCATAGCATCGGAGGGCCGCTGCCACATCTGACCCCCTCTCCAACCCTCTCTCTCCTCAAGTTATTAGGGCCCTAATTGTAATCTTGCACGCTAAGCAACTTGCTAAAATCAGCAAGCCACTGTCGACGGGCCCACGGTCCGCTAAGTGGAGAAGCGAAGCCAAATTACATTTTCCCTTCTAGAATTTGCATTCTGCTCTTTCCAATCTCCCTAGGACGTTTCCCTTTAGCTAGAGGCGTAATATCTAGAATACATCTCTCCCTCTGGGAGGCACATTAGCGCCCATTCCTTGGTGTAGACCCGTTTCCAGTGGGTAGAAAACATCTTCCCCCAAGTACGTCTTCGGTATTCCCCCTCTCTCCCTGTCGGCAGGGTTTCCCCCCTTCTCATCCCTTCTGATGACTCTTCAATAGCATATATCTCCTCCATCATACCTCTGATCGAGAAGATTCTTTTTCCTACAATCTTCTAAAGTCAAAACCTACCACTTGGCACAAATCTTGTAATTTTTTAAAAAAATTGAAATTAAAATTTGAATATATTTCAAATTTAAGTATATGCGGCAGATCTCTTTCAAATTAACTGCAAATAAATTGATTATTCTCCTAAAACCTTCAAAAATAAGGTATAATGTTGTGGGTCAAGTATAATCTTAATATCCCAATGTTTTTATATTAGGATAGCAAAAATCATAGCCAACTCCGCGGTATCTCAATACTTGCTTAAATTAGTACATAGTGCCAAGGTCTATAAAGACCTCTAAGGACCTTAGGAGTATATCATCGTCTCTGGTTTAAATGGTAAGCCTAAGATATACGATTCTCATGATGATATCGCTAGAGGTATGGAACCCTAATTTATCCTCAATCCACTCAAAACTTAATATCCTCTCCCATATTCATCGAAGCTCTTAAGCGAGACCTTCAAATGTGTAATAACTTTATCATTATCCTATGTCTTTGAATGAACTTAAACCCTAAAGTGTTTTCATATAAATACAAAGAAAGTTGGAGAAACCCTAATTCAACAATGTAACCACTAGTTAACATACCTTGTACCCATGTTACCTCCTAAAACTCTTCAGAATCAATAGCCAACCTGGCATGCAATGAATGTATGAAGTATCGCTCTGGTCTTATATTTGGTGTTATTGGATTTTCACTCGCGCCGTGGTTTATTCGACGTCTTTCACCACATGTAGTTCCGACGTCTAACGGATCGTGGAAAGGACGCCAAGCTCTTCTGCAACATCACAACTGGGACAACATTTGCCAGACAAGCATCCCTACCTTCACCATGTTGAACCTATATGTCCAAACTTACTTATGTTGATTCTGAACCATGCATGCTATATTGATAAGACTACTACTTTGTGTTTGACGTAGTTACGACCCATTAGGGCATGTGATCGGTATACCTTCTATAACATCCTGATTTTCAGAGCTTTTCAAAAAAACTTTTATTCAAAAATCAAAGCTAAAAAATTTTGTTGTTTATTCTCGATTGAAATAAATCTTAATTAGAATTTCACAAATTGGACAGGAGTTAATTTGAATTAATCCAACTTAAATTGGATTGGCTTTTTAATTTGAGATATGTCTCCAGAGTTTTTCTCAAAAATTTTGGAGTTCGCTTGATATTTAATCTCACTCTACTGTTCTTTGTTTTTATTTTGGTTTTCTCCTTTTCTTTTCTCCTTTCCTTTATGGCCGCCATCCCGGCTCATCTCCACCAGGCACCCCGCCATCTCATTCCTCCCTTGAGCAGCCACCCCGGCGAGTGCTGCGTAGCGCAGGATGCGTCGCCACCTCTTTTCCAATAGGATTTGGTACAAAACTCTTTTCCCTAGCCCTCTTATAAATACCCCACACCCCTCCACCTCTTCCCTACTCCCCCAAACCCCCCAAACAGCCGCCACCCCACTTTTCTTCCCGTGCAGTTCCTGAACAGCACGTCCCACCTCGGTATTTTCCCAATTCCCGTCACCTCAGACATCGTTTGGCAAATCCCTTTGGTGAGATTGTGTGCAACCTTTCCCTCTACCTCTCTGCAAAATTTAGTGAAGATCCAATGGTGCAATCCCTAGGAAACTTCCAAATACTAACGTGCTGTTTGCACCTAGATTTTCTGCACGTGCATCTAGATTGAAACAGTGCCCTCATCGGGTCGGACCTCCTTTTCAAGATCCATTCAGTGGGATTTTGAGAAATGTTGTCAAGATTGTCTCCACAAAATTTGAAGGTAATCCAACGGTCCAATATCTGGAAAATCAAGTCTCTCCTTGCTGATGTTCACGTCTAGATTTGACTGCATGAATGGTACAACGGCATTATTACCTCTTTTCCTGTTGATCCAGTGAGTCTTTGAAGAATCCTTTTGGTGAAGTTGTGCCTTAGTTTCCTATGAACACCTCTCTAAATTTTCACATTCATCCCTATAGCCGTTTATCGGTAATTGATCCATCTCCGACGTGCTATCCACGGACGTCCAGATTCAATCTGCAGAACATCTAACTTGTCTGATATTTTCCTATTGATTTGGTAAGAATTCTCCAAAACCCCTTTGGTAGAATTGTATCTCTATGTGTCTAGTTTCTAACCCAATTGGCGGATTATGATTTTGTTGAACGAGCATCGCGCAGCATCAAAAATCCTCCGGTTTGTCCGGAACTGATCTATGTCCAATTCCGACCGTTTCGTGTTGCAAATGTCGCCACCACCCATATAGTTAATCTCCTATCATCTTGTGGTGCATCATGGCATTGTTTTCTACCAATAATCCTTGTTTGAAAGCACTCACATCATCATGTATTCATGTCTAATAATTTTGATCATCCTTTCATCATGCAATTAAATAGTATTTCATGTTTTCATATAGTCACATGTATAGTTCTTATGTAGTTCTTGTTTGTTGTTTATACAATGTTATCTACTGTACTACATAATATATGATTAGCATCTATCTAATTTTAATATTTATTTAATGTGACTTAGTTTAGTTGTTGTTGCATGATGTATAGTAAATAGTGGTATATGCATGCATATATCATTATATAACATGGGCGCATATATAGTATAATTCTTGTTTATTGAATGATTGCTATATAATGGTTGGTCGTGATATGAATATTTTCTTATAACATGGTTAAGATTTCACGCATAGCTCGTATTTGTACAATGCATCTCAAACGGTTTGCATATATGTACATGCATACATACACAGCCCATTCCATATTTTAGATAACAGTTTGCTGTGAATTTGTTTAGCACATTATTTTACTCATGTTTATAGTTAAATTATTTTTTGGAACACTTAAGTTGTACATGTCCATCATGACTTTATGTTGCATAATCATGTAGTTGCATATAGAGATATATATGTATCTAATTAATTAGACTTCATATTGTTGACCATTTATATGTCAGAATAAAAACACTTTACTGAATTTTTATTACTTGATCATGTTGCATGTTAATTGGTTGTTATATAATGTGTATGTATTAGGACGCATATGTTGTTTTTTCATATGAGATACTAGCATGAAGGAATTTCATGTTACCATGTTTTATATAGCAAGATAATTTATGTATCTACATATCGTCAGTATATAAGTATATATCTATATTACATAAGGTTATATGGTATTTTAGCGTGTTGTATCATAACGTATACTAGCATGCTTAGCTTGTTATCTTATGTTGCATGTCCATAATGTGGTGTATAGTCACATATACATGGTTAACCTTTAGGTATCGATTATAATATATGTATATATGTTGCTAATAACCATTCTTTACTAAAATAATGTTATTATTAAGTGAAGTATGTGTTGGTTGACTGCTACACTGTATGTACACAATAGCATGAATAGGGTTGATTTTATTGTATGTGGCATATGATTGTATGTATGTTTGGTGCTATACTATGTCCTGCCTAATCTCGATTTCATGTCTAGTCTATCTAGCTTGTTACATGATGTCCAGTTGTATGTTGCACAGTAGTTCATATAGACTGACATGTCGCATATTATCATTTCTTGCCAACTAGCATGCCAGGACCTCGCTTGTCTACTAGTATGATAGGTCATATTTGTTTTACTAGTATGTCGGGTTTCTATGATTGGTGATAAGGGTGATCTATGATCGTCATCAACCATATCATATCTCCAATTGCATATCTATCCCTATCTCGCATGTGGATTAACTTTAGTCCTTTTACATGCAAATTCTATATCACATAAACATATCTTTTTCCCAAATGATCCTGATCCGGAAGACCATCTTCGAGTACATGTACTCTATCTGGTTGAGATACACAATCTCACACCTTCCTAGTTGTCTTTCGACAATCCTATCCCTTCACCTTTGTCCTTTGGCAACTATTCGACCTTGCTAGCCCTATCCTTCTGGTATTTCCATTTGGTATCTAATTTGGAATTATATTTCTTTGCTTTGCACTTTATTGCTATTGCGATGGATAGGAAGTAACAATGTTGGGTAAGGATAAGTTCCTACAGAAGAAGACCAACTCCTCAACGAAGGCATGCCTCCTCTTCTTGATCATGTTGATCCTATATTTTTAAAGTCATTATATTTTATTGTTATAAACATGCATCCTATTTTATTCCCGTAGCTAGCATGTCGATTGACACACCTGTATCCTGTCCGCTTGTCGCCCTTTTATCTGTTACCCTGAGTAGATTATTTTAATATATTCAGAATAGAGTAGAGAAATGCTTAGCCATGCTTAATTATCCCTAGGATGCTTTTACCTTGCCTCCTCGAAGGAACGATCTTCGGATCATTGATATCACTATTGAAACTTTGTTGTGCTTGCTGAGCTAGGGCTAGATGCCCGTTGTTTTCTCTCTCTCTATTCTTCCTATTCTACTCTGGGTGAAACTTACCATCTAAAAGGTACGGGCGACAGCTGAATCATGAGTTGAAGGAGCAAATGGTCATTCTTCATGAGTTGAAGAAGCCATTCGTCGTCCGTATCGAATAAGGCCAAAGTCATGATTTTGAGAAGTGTGAAAACAGTACAACCACATGCTATATGGGCACTGGCTTGGTTAAGTAGGTTAGTCGAGTCTTGGTGTCGACATTGCTGTACCGCAGAAGGGTGGACGTAGCTATGAGGACCTCGGCACAAAAGAGGGCCACGCAGGGTAAGCAGGTGTATGCTCCTCCGTGTTGAAACCTAGTGGGCATGTCGCATCGGGAGGAGATTAGCTAAAAGACATCGTCACGATCTCCCTGCAGCTACACTGATGGGTGTGTACTCTACCAGTGGCCAATGGTGGGCAACAAGCGAGAGTGTGTCATGTGGGTAAAGTGTACAACCTCTGCAAAGTGTCAAACTAATCGATTAACCGTATCCACGGTCATGGATGGCACATAACTCATTCCTGATGAAAAGGACCTGTCTTTCTCCCCTTGCTAATTCCCTCTACCCCAGTTCTGGAAATGTAAAAAGGTGATTGGAACCTATGGATGAGTTTAGGCCGGACGCCTTACTCGCATGTGTTGGTCGTGGACCCTCACATTTATAAGAAACACCCTTGATAATAAAACTGGTTTTCATCAAAATGATGCTTTCGAAATTACTGTACTATTACAACCAAAGCTGTTTTTATGCAAAAGAGCCATAAAACCCTTCCTATGCTTAAGCCTGCACGTAGTCGTAGGTTTGCTAATGAGGGGGCATGCTGGGTATGTGAAGTACTTATCGAGCATGTTGTTTGTTGGACATGTTCAGATATCTATTAGGACGATGAAGACTATGAGGTGTCTTCTACGACAATACTGAGGTTTAGGTCACGTGGCCTCCGTCGACTGCCTGTGGTTGAGATGGAGACATCTACGCTTTATTTTCTATTGTTTTTCTAAATGGTAAGGGATAAATCCTAATTACTTTATTTAGTCATATCGCTGCTATAACTCAATTGTTTATATTTCTAAAATGTTTCGTGATGTGTGCAGTGATATCAATTCTCCTGTGTTCATCAGCTTGATCCTGGACTAATGAGGAGATACACAGGGAGGGTCTGGAAGTTAAGTCCGGGCTCTGACACCTTCCCTTGTCGCCTTAGGAATAATCCCTCTAATGGTATGGTAATACCATCGGGAACCTATAGCTTATGCTAGTGCCACCATAGGAAAACTCAATTTTGGATATGTGTTACAAAATACTTGTTCTGGTATAAGATGGAACCTCGGCGAGGTGTCCATTGTCTAGGGGACAGATTTTTGGTAAAAATGATTTTCCGACAAAACCCTAGATCAAATCGGAATTGATTTTGATCCAGGTGAGAGCTATAAGGAGGTGTTTTGGAGGAGGGTTGTCGAAATGAGGATACCTTATGTGGCATTGTTAGCATCTACTCCTGTGTGACTTGGCATTAAATTGGAGTCTACTCGGATCAATTAAGGACCTAATCTAAGTGCCACTCGGCCAAGTTTATTGTGTACGTCCACATGTCCTTTATGGGAAGGACTTCACCAAGTATTCTATTTGGTGCTAACATACGAACCCATAGGCGATAGGTGAAAAGTGCAAAAGAGTGGGTAGACTCCGAAGAGCCTTCTCGTGGTTTGGCGTAGGAAGTTGTTCATCATAAAGGTGGGTCTGCAATGTGCAGTGGTTTAACAAGCAATACAAGAATGGCTCATCTGGCGGGTTCGTCATCAGGGTGGGAGAAAAGTTTCGTTGTGTTATACCTGCCAGTACACCTCATGAAGTGTACTCATCCGGCCTTGGCAAGAAGGGAGAATCACATCTTGTGGGTAAATCCGTACAATCTCCACAGTCATAGACATAACTTGGTTAAGCCACACCCTCGTTAGACTATGTTTTCATTTTAAAATGGGGCATGGGTTAAGGACGCGGGCATGATGTGCTCGCAGTGTGTGGTATGAGCTACGGGAACGTAACGGGAGCCGCAGAAGTATGTTTTGAGGTCGTGCCACATGGCGGTGGTACGAGGTCTTGGTGAGATAGCTCGATGTGGAGCAGTGGAAGGCGATAGGTGGTTGCTATCGTCATGATAGAGTTATCTTTGTCATGAGATGATGTTTGTCAAAATTCTTGCTAATCTACTACTATACTATTCATGAAAACTTATTTTCTGCACGATATGCAACCTTGGCAAGGATGTCTCCCTTGACATAAAGCCTTGCATAGATCTAACTGTTATACTACTCCCTGCAGGATGCTTGTGCGTACATTGAATGTACTCACCTAGCTTGTTGACATGGCCAGAAAAGAAGGGTTATACTCTGAAGACAATGATAACATAAGACGAAGGCTAGGGTATAATCCTAGTTGGTTGCCTATCGGGTAAGGCATATCGGTGGGCCACACCATCGCTTGTTTTTCCGCTGCAAACTCTAGGCCTATGGGCTCCAGGTATTTGGACCCGACCATGACAGTCGATTTATCTATGAATATCTATCTGTACATGTATGACAATGATAGTCAAGCTAACTTGTGTGTGCTGGCTACTAATCATAGGGCCAGCACAATAATCACAAGGGTTATCTGGTCCTTAAAACTGGGTATGCCACAAGAACTGAGTGCCGTTGTCGGTAATGGTCCTACTCGGAACGCCGAATCTGGATACGACATTTTTCATAATGAAATGCTTGGCAGCTTCCAAGGTGATCTTTGCGAATTGTTCAACCTCGATCCACTTGGTGAAAGTATCGATAGCGACGAAGAGGAACTTGAAACCCCCGGGTGAGACCAGGAAGGGCCCCAGAATGTCCAACCCCCATGTCGCGAATGGCCACGACAAGGGTATCATCTATATAGTTTGAGCAGGGTGGTGAACGCGCGGAATTGATACTGGTAGCAGTGCCTAACCATCTTGCTCGCATCATGGAGAGCCGTAGGCCAATAGAAACCTTGTCTGATGGCCTTTCTGACCAAAGTTCGGAAGGAAGCACGAGCTCTGAACCCCCCCCCCAATGGATCTCTTCGAGTAGTTTGATACCCTGCTTCCGAGACATGCATCTCATGAGCACTCCGTGGGTATCTCAATGATAGAGTATGCTGCCAACCAGGATATACATCCTGGCCCTACGGGCAATCTACTCAAATAATGCCTCGTCCTCGAGCATAAATCGATTATGAAGTTACTGGTGGATGGAGACCATCCACGATTCTTCTTGATCGAGCGGAGCCACGAGTGCCCCCACGACTCCTCATGGAGCATCAATACCTGCTGACATCCTTAGTTGGTTGACCACCACTCTTTCAGCCAAGTCATCTATGGATGTCGTGGTATTCATCATGTCATTTGCCGAGGTCGTAGACTGCGTTGAGATCTGTTCGATGAAGATCCCAGGTTGACCTAGAGATTGTGAGGAGGCTATTCGGCAAGATTATCAGCAAGGCAATTATCCTTTTTAGGGATGTACCTAACCTCGAGTCCGATGAACTTCTTTTCTAGCTTCCTCACCTCTGAAAGGTAAGCTGCCATGGTCTAATATGAGGTTTGATAGTCCTTGCTAACTAGCTTCGCCACCAACTGTGAGTCTCCACTCACAAGTAGGCGGCAGATACCAAGTGCAGAAGCTACTCGGAGTCCAACGAGCAGACCTTCATACTCGGCCACATTATTAGTGGCAGGGAAATCAATTTGCAAGGCGTATTGTAGGCGTTCTCTAATCAGGGATGTGGGTACTATCCCAGCCACCGACCCGTTCAGTGTTAAAGATCCATCGAAGTGCAAACTCCAGACATCTGCCTTGTTGATCGGTGCATTCTGAGGCTGCTCGGGCTTGGACCACTCGGCGACGAAGTCAGTGAGTGTTTGCGACTTGATTGCCATATGTGGGGTGAAGCAGATGTCAAACTCTTCGAGTTCAATGGCCCACTTGGCGATCCATCCAATAGCATCTCTGTTACGAAGGATATCACTGAGCGGGAAGGTGGATGGTATGGCGATCTTGTGAGCCTAGAAATATTGTCGTAGTTTATGAGAGACGGTCAGCACTACGTAGAGTAGTTTCTATACTTGAGGGTAGCGCTCCTTTGGTCTGTGAAGTACTTCGTTGACATAGTAGACTGGTCACTGGATCTTCTCTCGCTTATTGGGTCACCAAGACGCCGCTCACGGCTCATGGTCCAGCACAAGGGGGTTGGAAAATACTCTTTCAATTTTGGAATGCCTTCTCTAATTCTTCTGACCAGTTGAAGCTATCGTGTTGTCGTAGAAGCTTGAAGAAAGGATGCACTCGATCTCCGAGATAAGAAATAAAACGGCTGAGTGTGGCCACGCATCCGATTAGCTTCTGGACTTCTCATACTGACCTAGGGGAATGCATGTCCAAGATGGCCTGGATCTTCTCTGGGTTGGCCTCGATTCCAGGGTGGGAGACTAAGAACCCAGTAGCTTTCCTGCGTCCACTCTGAGTTCACACTTTTCTGGGTTAAGCATGATCTAGTTCTCTAGTAAGTTGGTGAAAGTCTCGAGTAGGTCAGCGAGAAGGTCATCTTTCTTTTTATATTTCATGACAAGGTCAACGATGTAAGCCTTGATATTCTGGCCAATTTGGTTGTGAAGGGCGAGTTGCATTCCACACTGATACGTGGCACCAGCATTTTTTAACCCAAAAGGCATCTTTATATAACAAAATACCCTGAAGGGAGTTATAGCGGAGTTTTTCTCCTCATCCTCAGGACACATGGTTATCTGGTGGTGGCCAGAGTACGCGTCGAGAAAGCATAGAGAGTCACACCTGGAGGATGAGTCTATTATCTTATCTATTCTAGTTAAAGGAAAAGCATTCTGAAGTCCACGCACATGCACCACTTTTCGTTAGCTTTTCTGATCATGACTGGGTTTGCCAACCACTCGGGGTGGTCGACAGATGAACCCTGCCTTTAGAATCTTCTCGATCTCTACCTTGATGGCATCTTTCTGGTCGGGAGCAAACCGCCGGAGTTTCTGCTTTACAAGTTTGGCATCGAGGCGGACAGTCAACCTGTGCTTGACCACCTTCCTGGGGATACCGGGCATGTCAGACGGTTGCCATCCGAATATGTTTGCATTTTCCCAGAGGAAGGTGATGAGATCGAGTTCCTAATTCTGGCTTAGGTTGCAGCCGACCCAAATTGTCTTGGATGGCTCCACAGATCCAGAGGAACAGTTTTCACCTTGCCATGTGTCTTCACGCGAACTTAGGTCTCGTATGCTTGATATCCTTGTCGGCCTGGTGTTGTTTGGCCATGTCTAAGCTACGCTTGTCACAGTGTAAGCCTGTTTAAGGGCAGTCTTGAACTGTCATGACACCTTTAGGACCTAGGATCTTCACGCACTGGTAAGCATAGTGCACAGCGGCCATGAATTTAGCGAGGGTCAGTCGTCCAAGGATAATGTTGTAAGTTATCTCGAAGTCAACCACATCAAATAGGATTTTCTCTGTTCAAAATTTGTATGCTTTCTCGAAGGTTACAGGAAGCATAATCTGTCCAATCGGAGTAGCCAAGGATCTAGGCACGATACCATGGAAGGCCTATGCCACTGGTTTGACGGAAGAACGAGGGATCTGCATGGAATCGAGTGCAGTTGTGAAGAGTATGTTAAGGGAACTTCCTCCATCCAAAAGTATTCGAGAGACTCTGTAGTTGTTGATTGTTGGTTCGACTACGATCGGGAAGCGACTGGGTCGAACAAAATTCTTGGGGCAGTCATTCTAGTCAAAAGATATCCTGACGTCCAACCATTTGACTGTCTGACGGTTTGGAGGTATCGTGGCTAGCACTTCTTGGGCCACCGTTTTGTATTGTCTCTTAGATTCGTAAGAGGCAGAGCCCCCCAACATGTGGTCGACCATCCTTTGCTCAGTCTGGTAAGGTATCTGGTCGGAGTCTTCGCCGGAATTGTAGTCTCGACTTTGACTTGCAACCTGAGGGGTTCTTCCTTTTAGCTTCTCAGCTTTCGCCTGGACATACTTTTTGAACACTTGGCACTGACAAAGGTCATGTCTATCATCTGGTAGAAATCACACAGACCTTGCCAGTACACTCTGTGGTAACCTGTGGTTTACCCTTGCACCGAGGTGGTTTGGGATGCTTGTCGGGAAAGTTTGTCATGATTTCCTGGGTTTTCGACCTCTTCTTGTTGTCTCCTTTAGAAGGCTTCTTCTTGTGCTTGCTCCTTGAAGAGTTGTCGTGGAACCCCGGCTGGGGTCGCTCTATGCCTCATCCCGTTCTTCGATGAACTGAAGGGACTCCTCAGCGTTGGCTGCCTTATCAGCAAGATCCATCAGCTCTTTCACTGACTAAGGGACGGCCATAGCGACTTCCTCAGTGCACCTTCGATTTCTGCAACCTCTAACAAATGCCTGGATAAATTCCTAGTCAGTCACCTTAGGTATGGTGTTTCGGACATTGCTGAAGCATCGGATGAACTCACGCAAGGTTTCTCCTTTTGTCTAGAAGAGTCGAAAGAGATCTTCTGTCTTCCTAGGACGTATATATGTGCCCTGGAAATTTCCCTAGAAGCGGCTGCAGAGTTGTTCCCACAAGTAGATCGACCTAGGTTGTAGATTAGTGAGCCATGTCCTAGCTGGTCCCTTGAGGGCAGTCGGAAGATAGTTAGCCATGACCTTCTCGTTTTGTCCTGGGGCCTTGATGGTAGTTGTATAAATATGCAAGAACTCAGCAGGGTCAGTTGTCCCATCATACTTCTTGATCAATCTTGGTTTGAACTGAGAAGGCCAACAAACCCTCCTAAGCTCCGGGGAGAAAGCTTGACATCCGTGGAAAGCTCCTCATGCAGGCCCGTTGATCCGAGTAGGCGACCTGCCTCGACCTTGGCCATCGTGTCGGGTAGTCATCTGACCCGGAGACCGATTTGTGGGAGTCCACGAATGCCTACGTTGGTTGAGGACATTGCACAAGTCCGAGATGGGATGATCTTGAATTGGCAAGTTCCTGTGGCAGTGTGTCTGCTCGTAATCCCGGGAAGGCTGGTTCCAGGGGTGTCGCGACTCGCAATCTAACTCCTCATGAGAAGCATAGGAACGAGCTCTACCCCTCATGGAACTGTTGGCCACAGCCGCAAGATGGGAAGACTCATCTTGTTCTCGAGCTTGTAGAAGGTCGTTCTCCATATCAATTAGCCATTGTTTCCCCTCAGGAGCCATTAGGTCCATTGTGGGTGGGTGTTGGAGCCGTTGTCGCACCACAGAGAGATGTTGAGCAATTCTCGAGCTGAAGAACCCGAAGTCTTGTGGAAGAGGAGTAGCTTCTGGGGCAACCGGCTTAGGATCGTGTGCTTGAGAAGTCCTTGGCTGTCGAGATTGGTTTCCAGTGCTCGAGGGTAGATTGGCCCTGGTGTTGTCCTGAGAAGGGGGAGATAGTGGTCCATCCCCAATTGCAAGGACTTCTCAAGGGTACCGCCCACTAGAAGTCGAGTCTAGATCCATCATGGATCTTCCATCGGAGGTAACCTCCAGTAGGTTTCTTCAGCCATCTGGATGGTCGGCACATGCTGGACATAACCCTGACATAGAGTTTGTGTCATTCATGCAATCAATTTGATGATCACAAAATCTTAGATCGACCCCATACATCCAAGCATACTCATCCATAAACTGACTCATGTTGGTGTCGAATTCGTCATCAGGTGAGAAATCGTCAAGATCTACTCGGTCATTCCTCGGCTCCTGGTCAGTTGGAGGGGTGAAGTTGTCATAGAACCTCTCGTCCGAGAAGCCAAATCGTACCACCGTTCTTCACGGAGACGCCAACGGAGATTCATCAGAATTAATAGTCGTGATCCCCACAGTCAGCACCATCTATCGATGATCTGTGAACCACCGATCTAATGTAATACATGGAGCAAAGAGAGTAGGGGTAGGGATATCGAGTGCTAACACGAGTCCTTCTGTGGCAAGAGATTTTTATACAGGTTCGTGCCTCCCAGAGGATAACAATCCTACGTCCCGTGAGTCTTTTATTGATCTCGAGACAAAGTACAAGGGAGTATGGCTAATCTAGATGGGATCTGAGGCTAGTCGAAGGTGGATGTCGAGATGCGTCTTCCCTTCTACTTGCTCGGAAGTCTTCTCAGGTGGAGGTGTTAAGCGATCAGGCTTCTAGCTATGGCTGCAGGTGTGTCTGAGATTCGATGAGAGATATCCTCTCTGCAGGGCTCTCGAGTCCTTTTATAGAGGGTATGCCGTATCATCGTGGATACGAACTCGTCTCGGAGTAGGACTCATGTCCCCCTTAAACATCGGTATTGGCTTCCTTGTTTAAGGGATATCCGGGTACATGTAGATAATTTTCTTATCTTCCTAGAGTCCCCCCAAGTACGAGCATAGCTCCGGCTATCTAGGAGATCCTCTTGTATTCGTATATGGATACCATCATCGTGCACAGTAGAGTTGTACTACTCATCGTTAGAACCGGTATGTAATATTTGTCCTTCATTCTTATTATGTCAAAGCTGGTTTGTAATATTTCTACTTTATTCTTATTATGTCAGAACTGGTCAAGGGTACTGACGAGGGCTACCAGTTCGTGGGTGAGGAGGACGGAGATCAGCTAATGGAGGTCATGGAGAAGTCAAGGTGTTTTCCTTCGACGGGTTACTGCTGACTTGCCTTGCTGGTCGATGGCGGTCGGAGACCCATATGTTTCACTTTCCTTGGGGTGAGATGGTGCCGATGCTGCAGCCTGTGTTGTACCTGCTTGGCCTCCCACTAGCGGGGGCAGCAATTGGACCCTTGGAGCCTCCACCTACTTGGCAGGAGGATCCCGTACAGCTGCTCGCGAGAGTTCGTCTAAACATTGTAGCTATTGAGAAGCGCAATAGGGACGGGTCTACGTGGGCATGGTACCGATAGTACAAAGTTAGTGAAAATGGTTTGTGTTACATGATGTAATCCTAGTCTTGTTTTCATAATTTCCTAACATATTGTACATTACATGCGGCTCGATGCGCTTGGTTGGCTCGGTCAGCAACTGACAGATGCGCAGGTCACTCGTTCATTGGAGGCGTACATCATGTGGCTTTTTGGCTATGTACCATCACTCATGGAGACACTGTGGATGCCCAGTACATCGAGCTTGCGAGAGAGATCACGGACGCACAGGACCTGAGTGATATAGTGCCGAGGAGTTACGGATCTGCCGTCTTTAGCTACACTACATGCACCATGTGCGACGCTTGCACAAGGACCTCGGTCAAGCCGTCGCTGGTGGGGTGCCCGCTTCTCCTTCAGGTGTGGTCATACAAACGCTTCCCGATAAGATGCCCTTTTGTCGACACCTCTAACCCGTACGGCCCTGAGTTCTACCACCCAAACCCCCTCAGAGTACCTACTTTTGGATCTCTATGGACACGACGTCGAGTTAGTATATGCAATTCAAGGTTACTTTTGGCCATTTCTATATGAATGCTATTAATTTTTGTTATTATCTTTATGTTACAGCTACAGTTCGCATCTTCACAGCTTAGGAACTATTACCCTACATTCAGGCAGTAGTTTGATACCTTGCCTCACGACAAGTTCATGTGAGAGCCGTACACCGAGGAGGTTTTGTTGCATCGTGCTACCCACAGGTTGTGTCCCTTGTGCACGAGGGATGGGGCCTACTGGATGACGAAGAAAAAGGTTGTCTTCAACATCTTTGTTGAGGACTACTATGTGCACTGTGTGATGTGATAGTTCAGGAGACACCATGATGGACCTCTGGTGCCTGCAGTTTGTGTCGATCATTCGACACATGCATACTTGTGATTATCCTTTGAATTACAAATTTTTTAAACTTACTTGTCCTAAATAACTTTGCTAATGTAACTTCTGCAGGTGGACCCGTAAGGGGGATCAGTGTAGCCACATCAGTGGACATAGAACTTGCACAGTTTGTACAGGTCTAGGTAGAAGTTATGACTGTTGGCAGGAGGTTTGGACCTTCGAACTTCAGGCCCATCAGGCTTACCTTCAGTGGTACATCGCACATACTCGTGTTTTCCTTGTACGCCCTATGGAGTTTCACAAGATCGAGCTGGCACAGACAATAGACCTGTACCCGATTGAGAGTGGTCACTTACGGGGCCATGCGGTCAATACTAGTTTTCAATTTGATTTTCTTAACAATTATTGTTTCTAACTACTTGATGTGCACCGTGTAGACATAGTTGGCCCACAGCATTTATGACGAGGACAGGAACGCTTGGGCAAGCTCATCATAGATGAGGAGAGAGGACTCCTCCACGTGGTCTTGTGTCGAGGAGTAGAGCTGGAGGTTGTTGGTCACTCTTATGTGCAGCCAGTCTTTTGACGTGGCCAGGTTCTAGGGAGGACATGGAGGTCACTTCCCTCCTAGACACTTGAGATAGCAGACTCGTCCGACTTACCACCACCAATAGCCTACACAGCAATTTCCGCCAGCACCTATGCAGGCGGGTGGACCTTCCTAGTAGCAGCACCATCAGCAAAATAGCTAGCTCTTTCTGTGGGAGCAGCAGACGTACCCTGAGGCCACACCACCGCCGTACTCATGGTGGGCACACCAAGTACGTCTTTATTAGTGCTTTTGTAATAAATTTTTGATAGTCATTACTAACTTCTACTTTTATTTAAAACAACATTGGATGTTAGGTCTCACAAGGGAGGTTCTCACAGCCCATCTCAGTTCTTCAACACAACCCAACTCAATTTGACCATGCTGACGCTTCTACACAACCAGCCGATTTCCTTACTTTGTCATCACCACTGCCACCAACGCAATACACACGGCTTGCACCACCTCATCTTGGTGAGCCGTTGTACGGTAGACGTCGGACATTCACAAGAGGACGGGGGCTAGTATGTTGAGGCTGAGGAGGACCAAACCAAGGAAACATCTAGGATTAGGGAGTAGAGTAAGTTATCAACATTTCCTTTTTCAATATATGTATCTTACTTGTGGTTCACGTGCATGGTTAGTCTATGATGCCTAATATACCATAGTAATAGTCTGACATTAGACATACTAAACCATGTTCAACACACCATGTAATTGAGAGCCTCGTCTTTAGTATTTTCTCGACTAACGAAAACTTTGCCATAATTTTTATATGCTTTGTTTTTCAAACATCTAAGTTTCTTTATGAATTGCAAAAAATTAATCTGGGCCGGCAATCGGCCGGTAGTTAACCGACTGCTTTAATCGGCCTACTGGCGGCCGATTGAGACCAATCAGCCAGTCGGGGGCTAGCAGGCCTTCACACCCAAAACGGTTGTCCCATGCCGGGCTTTGGTTAGCTGATTAACCTGTTAGCCCATGGTTGGTCAATTGGGCCCCTTGTCGGCCAAGCACTGGCCGATAGTGCCCTATCGGCCATGGCAGGCTCACAGGCACCTACTTCTGTAATTTATGAATTGGATTGCTTTAGTTTTGAAATTTATAAAAAAAATATTTAAAAAATTCGTCGTTTCTGCACCCGTCGTTTGAGGTGGCATCCTATTGCACTCCCATTCCCCACACCCAGCCGCGCACCACCCTACGGAGCCACGCTCCGCCCGCCGTCTACTCCGATCGTTCGCTACCCCCCTCCCCGCCTACACAATCTCCTCCGCGCGCGCCAACGGGCAGGACTCGTGGTCGGATTTGAGGATATGCATGCAGCCCCACGCGTGCTGCTTCGCCAGGTTCCCACCCCCTACAATTCGAGAGCTTCCTCCTTCACAAGTTAGTTTACCATGGCTTCTTGCAAGTCGTGATTGCTTCTGCTCTATGATGTGTGCATCTGCCTAGTTAGCTTTGTTCCTTAGCTGCGCTTGGGATTACTTTTAGCTGTAGCTGTGGGATAGGGGCGTCGCAACCCGTCTAGAAGAGGCCAGGCCAGGCCACCCATTTGTGACTACTCTGGTCCTCGGGATGATCCTCTGCTCTCTTTTGGAAGCAAATTTCGCTTCTTGTTCTTGCCACGAAGAGGAGCGCAGTACTGGAGCGCGCACTAAAATGTAAAAGCTTAAAAAGTTACAGTATGTTGGGATAATGGGGTGTTGTTTCTTTGGTGCTACAAAGCAAGTATCTACTAGTGCTTAAGTGGCAATCTTGGTGTGATGGAATGACTGTAGCTTGATTAAAACCAATCATGTCACTAGCTTGTTGATTCTAAAGGCACTCATGTTAATTCAGCATGATGTTTAGTTTTCAATATTAAGTTATGTGCCAGCTTAATTTGTTGGTTTCTCAACCTAGATCACAATTGAGAGAACGAGCATACGGGAAATCAATTTAGAGCTAGAAGCTCATATCATGATCTAGGTTTAGAAACCAACATTTGGTATCAGAGCCACCGATCATGAGGCAAAGGAGATGGCCGGCGACAACGACAATGACTCTACCAGCAAGAAGAAAAGCTCTAGCGGTGACAACTCTGGCAGCAAGAAGATTTCATCATCAAAAGCTATACCAATCCAATAACCGATGTTGAGCGAATCAAACTAGGGCATATGGGTCGTGAAGATGAAGTTGATTCTCCGCTCTTTGGGTGTTTGGTCGGTGATAGAGGGCGATAAAGAAGATACCGACGTGGAGAAAGATCAAGATGCAATGGTCCCAATCGTGCAAGCTGTCCCAGACTCGGTCCTAATGACCTTAGCCGAGTTTGAAATAGCGAAAGAGGCTTGGGAAGCTCTCCGAGAGATGGAGGTCGGCGAGGACAAGATGAAACAGGCAAGGCCCTGTGTGTTGAAGCAGTAGCTCAACAAGATGGAGATGGAGGACTCTGAATCAATCGGCCAGTACTCTAAGAAGCTCATGAACCTAGTGGGCGACCTCCGGTCATTTGGTGGAAAAATGAGCGAAACCAAGGTCGTTGAAAAATTGTTCGGGTCGGTCACATCGAAGTTCACCGACATCATTGGCACGATCGAACAATTTACAGATGCCTCAAAGATGACGGTGTCCGAAGCTATCGGGAGGCTCAGAACCTTCGAAGAAAATAGCAAGACATGTCACAAACTTAAGGAAGACGGCGAGAAGCTGATGTTCACCAGAGCCGAGCTAGATGCTCACGCTGCCAGAGCAAGAAGAGAGGGAAGTAGTAGCTCCAAGAGAGGTGGTCGCAACGACAAAGGCCGTGGTCGTGGCCACTCCCAAGGTGGAAGACACGGTGATGGACACAGCGACAACAAGAAGTTCCCCGATGAAAGAAGGCCACATGAATACAACAAATCCAAGGTTAAGTGCTTGAATTGCAATGAATACGATTACTTCGCCAAAGATTGCAAGAAGCCAAATAGGAGAGAAAGAGCAAACTTAATTGGCAAAGACGGACGATGACGAGCCCAGGCTTCTCCTCGCTGAATCCTACGAGTTTGTCAAATCTGTCGACACGACAACCAGTCCAGTTGCCGCAACAGCGACAGTGCATGGGATGACAAGGGAACCTACTCAGGAGGTGACAATGTATTGTATAGTATCCCGTATACGAGGAAGTATCCATATATGATTCCCTGGATTATCGGATGTAGAATACGTATCCGGTAAGGATCCCCAGGAGATAAGGTAACCCCCCGTAAGGAGGAAGGACACCCCTTAAACTAGGAAGTCAATCCCGACGTTTAAGGAAGCCAGAGTCCTACTCGGGCATAAGTCCATATCCGGTATAACCTGAATAAAAAGGGTGTTTCCTTGTCGTCAGATCTCTTGGCCTCGTGCCCTAGGTGTCCCTACCCAACAACAAGTATCTCTCTCACGACTACCATAAGATCGGCGGTTTACCAATCGTCGACTGATGGCGCCGACCGTGGGGACCTCGCCGGCTCAAGCCGTCAAGGAAGTATCGGAGTTAGCAAGATGTGCAACTAGTTGCGATCAGCCCACGACGCCAACTGCGTGGCCCTCCTCGGTTCGACCCGAGGAGGAAGAAGCAGGTTCAGCGGGCGATTCGATCGCACTCACGAGACATACCGGGTATTCAGATCTAGGCTTCTATGACAACTTTGGTCATACAGATCTGTACCCGGCACCCGACCACATAGATCTTGGAGAACACGTCACTGGCGAGTACTCGGATTGCGAAGTCGATGACTTTCTGACCTAGTGCACCAGAGCCTTCGGGGGAACGTTAGTGCTAACCGATGATTCCCAGGCAGGAGCGACTAGCCCAATGTCTGGACGGTCGCCTACAACTTCTGATCGACCAATCGATCAAGATCTCAATCACAGTACCCCTCCCAATGAGGAAGACACGATGGAGTGGAATTACACCTCATCCAATCCAGACCCTCAAGTGGTTCTCGAGATCCATGACAGTCAGGAAGATCTCGAGAACCCGGATCAGCCTGGGGGCTCACAACGTCGAAGCGCGACGGCTACTCCCCGTGGTAACGGGAATATGCCTACGGCAACAGACAAAACCCCTCAAGGGACGGGGAAATACGTGTCCCGAACTACTCAAAGACTCGCCGAGGTGCATAATCTGCTGTCACGACCACCGGCGGTAGATTTGATAACACCCGGTGGAATAGAGTGGCTACAACGGTTAGGGGCTGAACTACAGCAGGCCCAAACCCAAGCCGAGTCTTCTCGACTCCAGTCGGCAACACACAGCTCCAACCGAAGGAAGACCCCTCTCTGACAAGAGGAATCAAGCGGAGAAGGACGACACCACAAGTATCAGTCTCGTCGGGTGGAATAGTACGTCGACCTCCGCGACGCTCTCAACAAGCACCAATCCCAAAGGCGCCAACTAGAGCAATCTCCTCCCCGGGGAGACCACAGACACCGCACTAATGGTTGAGGACGGTCTCCGACCCCGAACAGCAGTGAGAACACGCCTTATCGGAGAACCATCAACGGATGCCAAGCGCTGTCCCAAGAGCTCCGACATGTGCGCTAGCCGTCTCGCTTCAAGCCTGGGGCCCTAGAGTCGTACAATGGCACCACGAACCCTGCTGAGTTCCTGCAGATCTACATTATGACAATCGAAGCCGCAGGCGGGAACGAGAAGGTCATGGCCAACTACCTCCCGACCGCTCTCAGAGGAGCAGCCAGGACCTGGTTGATGAACCTACCCCAGGAACGATCCAAGTTAGTTTTGATGGTTAATAGCAACTCAAACTGGAATCTAACGTTTACATTGAGTGTAGGCAGGTTAGTAGGTTCCAGGAAGAAGGGTCATCAGGGAAAGGATGACCACCAAAAAGGGTAGAAGGGTGGTTTCCAGGACTAAAGAATGGCTGTGCTAGGCAGCTATGCCACAGCTGTGAAGAAGCTGGTGCTATGCAAGGAGTTGCAAGCAAGGTGATGGTGGCTTGATGCGTCAAGGGCCGTGACTGCAGTTGGTGGGCAGGTAAAGCCTAGATTTGCTAGTTTCCTTGAGTCCATAGGAAAAATCCGTACTATCAAGAGGGATGATGTAGTAATGATCTGTGGAGGTTCTAGTTGCTCAATGCTCAGGATGTTGGACAGTGGCACTAATGCGTTGAGGTTAGTGGCCCTGTGTAACAGTTTTGCACAAGTGTGAAACTGGTTTTGTGCTTGCACTCTGTAGTGCTAGCAGTAGAAAACCCTAGGGGTTAGAGTCACCGGTGTGACACAGCTGTGTCACAGGTGGTCTAGCGCTCTGTGACTCAGGTACATCTCTGTACCAGGGGAGAGCTTGTAAACGCTAAGGGACCTGCGCTGCGATGGCTTGTCTGCTGAGTCGGAGGGCTGTCGGAGGTTCTCTCCTTATTAGGTTTCAGAGAGTGTTGTATGCTGAGGGCATGTCGTGTGCCAAGACCGGGCTGAGTAGTGCTGCTACGTCAGTTAAGGGTTCACCTGTGTCAGCCTCCGGTGACACAGGTGTCGGTCTACCCGAGCCGGTTATAGGTTAGGCGTAGTGTGTAGCTGTGTCACCGGTGCCTGTCATCGGTGGTTCACTTAATCCTACGTGGCAACAGTGTAACGGTCGGGTTCCTGCGAACCTTATATATAGGGGACCAGGGGAGGTCTTAGACCTCAACCAATCAACCTTTGCCAATCCAGTGAATCATATTCAACCGTTGCAAAGCCTCTTCCCACTGAACAAAAGCCTAAGTTTCCTAAGTGTCAGTTCGGGTGAGTTAGAGTTCTTGAACAAAGAGCATTGGTTCCTCCAAGAGTTGTTGCTGCTGAATCTGTTACTCTTGGAGTGTCTACTCCTAGACGGGTGTAGGAGTCGCTGGTATCACCTAAGCTTGTGTGGGCTGAACCAGGCGTTTGTGAAGCTGAATCGAAGTCTACCTGCTGCAAGCAAAAGGACTTCCACAAGCAAAGGAAGAGGCCTGAACGTCAGGTACTCGGAGAACAAGCACGATTTGGTGCTGGCGATCTCTTCGGAGTAGCCTCTCCAACGGAGACGTACCACTCTGTGAAGAGCTGGGAACTTCGATGAAAAACACACTGTCGCCTTGAGTACTTTACTGTATTGTCTTTAGCTTCCTGCTTGCTTGCTTGCTTGCTTGTGAGACCTTAGACTTATTATGTTCATCTGTTATAGATCTCCTTTATACCTGTGTTTCATTAGCTGCGTCTCAGTTGCTATATATCTTATCTCACACCTGAGCCAGTTACCTGTTACACAGGCACATTGATTGCTCATCATTTAATAAGTCCTTAGAACACCTGTGTTACGCACCTGTGTGACAACTGCATGCTAATTTACACACTATCTGTTGCCTGTGTCACTCACCTGTCACACAACTAGCTAACCCTGGTTCCTATTTAAGGCTTAACATGTTCAATCAAATGAAAAGAAGTAATTTTTGTTAGCCTCCTATTCATCCCCCCCTCTAGTCGGCACCTTCGGTCCTTTCAATTGGTATCAGAGCAGGTTGCTCTTTGATTTAGCCTAACAGCCAGAGTAAAGGATGTCGGGCTATGAGGGTAAAATACCTATTTTCAATGGAACTAATTATACCTTCTGGAAAAGAAAGATGCAAATGCATCTTATTTCAATTGATCCAGATGTGTGGGAAGTTGTTTGTACAGGCTACACGTTGGCAGACCCAGCTGCTCTTAGCGTAAACGACAAGAGAAACATTCAGAACAATGCTAAGGCTGCCACTGCTATATTTATGGGTTTGCAAGAGCATGACTTCAACAGGGTCAGCACTATGGAATCTGCTAAGGATATCTGGGACACCTTGGAGCAGATCCATGAAGGCAGTGACACTCTAAAGAAGTCAAAGAGGAGCCTTCTGGAATCAAAGCTAGAAAGATTTGAGCTCGAGCATGGTGAAGATATCAATTCTCTGTTTTCAAGACTCACCATTATCACAAACTGAAGGCCCTAGGTTCCAACCGAGTGGAAGATGAAGACGTGATCAAGAAGTTCTTGTCAGTGCTTCCAAAAGCCTACAGAACACTTGTTCTCATGCTGAAGGAAAAAGATGGGTTTGAGCAAATGAAGCCCACAGAAGTGTTAGGAAGGATCCTAACACATGAGATGGAGCTTAAGCAAGAAGGCAAGCAAAGCCCCTCTCCAGCTGTCAAGAAAAATATTGCCTTGAAGACTACTGCTTCAACATCACAGATTGAGAGTGATAGCAGTGAAGAACTTGATGAGGAGATGTCCAGTGGAGAAGAGAGTGAACTCATCCTCCTCACAAGGAACTTTAGAAAGTTTTACAAGAAGAAGAAGCAACTTGGATCAGGTGACAGATTCAGAGGGAAGAAGCTGTCAAAAGATAACAAGTGCTTCGAGTGTGGCAAGGAAGGCCACTTTGCTGTTCATTGTCCAACCAAGAGAAAGGACAACAGCCAGTACAGAAAGAAGAAGGACTTCCATGGGAAGAAGAAGACATTTAACAGCAAGCATCCAACCTACTCCAAAAACAAAGCCACTGCTAGAGCTTATGTTGGACAGGCTTGGGTATCTGAGGACTCAGGCTCAGAAGAAGAGTCAGAGGATGAAGATCAAGTTGCTGGGATCGCCATCAGCATGGCTGATATACCAGTTGTGACACAGCCAGGTCACACAGCTCCGAGTTCAGTGCTGAAGCTGATCAACTACCATCCACTTCTGCCCCTTTGTGTTTCATGGCCAAAGGTTTAAAGGTACTTACTGAGGATGACTTTCCTGATTATGTTGAACTAATGGGCATTCTTGAAAGAACAGATAAAGCCTATGGCAAGGAGAGGAAGGAAAACATCTCTTTAAGAGATAAACTCAGAGAGTTGAGTGAATCATATGATGAGGTTACAAATGACAGAGAAAACCTCAGGCTAGACCAGGAAAACCTGGAGATAGCTCATGAGAAGCTCAAGGTAACTCATGAACTTCTGATTAAGGAGCATGAGGAGCTCAAGGCAAAGCATTCTATGTGCACTAATATTTCTTCTATATCTACTGATGTATCTTTGCCTACTCATGCTGCTACTGAATCATGCTTAAACTGTGCTAGTCGCATAAATATTCTAACTTCCACAGGTTGTGTAGTTGATGACTCAAAAGAGGCTTCAACCTCTGTTATTACTAACTCTGTGGATGTAGATGAGCACAACAAGCTCAAGGAAGAGTTGGAAGAGCTTAAAAGGCTCATGAGAAAAGGCCTATGCACTGCCAATATTGGCATGCAAAATTATCAGCTCATCAGAGCTGAAATGCTCAGAAAGAATGATAGCCGAAAAGGCCTGGGTTACAATCCCTCCGCTAATAAGGATAAACTGCCTGCTGTGACTAATTTTAATCTTGCAGAAAGATTTGTGAGACAGGCAGGAACAGATGACAACAAACATGTTGGTCACATACAGAGAGATAGGAAGATGGTAAATATTCCATCCAATCCATCCTATGTCTTGCAGAAGGACAGAAAAGGGAAGATTGTGGCTAAGTATATAGGTCGCAGGCACTTGACAAAGTGGTTGCCGGCCATCTGGGTTCCAAAGGTGACAGTCACCTGTGCCACCGGTGTCTTACACAGCTGTGTACCCACCAGTGTCACCGGTAACACACGCAGCCAACTAACCTCTCTGTTTAAGGTTGCAGGTGCTAGTAAGCCTAAGAGAATCCACGTCATATCTTCTGTTGCTCAGGCTACCAACTATAGAAAAAAATCTTCTAAATCATTAACTGCTATTTCCGCATATGGTAAAACTGCTAAGGGAACCAAACAAGTTTGGGTCCCTAAATCCCAAAATTAATCTTGCAGGATACTGCCTCCAGTGGAACTGACTGGGTTGTGGACAGTGGATGTACACAACATATGACAGGAGGCAGAGAGAAGTTTGTAGAGATCACACATAAAAATCTTCCAAGTAAACATGTGATCTATGCAGATAACTCCAAGGGAAAGGTAAATGGGATTGGTAAACTTGCCATATCTGAACATCACTCTTTATCCAATGTAATGCTTGTAGATCAGATAGGCTATAGCCTTATGTCTGTGTCACAGTTGTGTGACACAGGTATGAAAGTCACGTTCTATCCTGATGAGGTTATAGCTTCCAAACTATCTGATGATTCTCAAGTGTTCAGAGGATGCAGGTCTGGAAAGCTATACACAGTAAACTTCAAAGAACAGCCTGCAGCAGCTCCATGGTGTCTAATGGCCAAGATCAGTATTGGCTAGCTGTGGCACAGGCGGCTAGGACATACTGGGATGAAGCTTCTCAATAAACTGAGCAAACATGACTATGTCATTGGCTTAAAAAAGGTGAAGTTTGAGAAGGACAAGCCTTGCAGTTCATGTCAAGCCAGCAAACAAGTTGGAGCTGCCCATCGTCCCAAGAATGTCATGACCACCACCAACTTTTTGAGCTCATACACATTGACCTGTTCGGTCCTACTACATATGAGAGCTTGGGAGGTAACAAGTATGGATTTGTCATTGTAGATGATTTTTCTCGATATACTTGGGTGTTCTTTTTGAAGAAGAAGACACAGGTTTACAAGAAGTTAAAGCATCTCATTGTAAGAGTATAAAATGAATGGAAGGTAAACCTTGTCAAGGTCAGGAGTGACAATGGGACTGAGTTCAAGAACTTCAAGGTGGAAGCATTCCTGGACAAGCATGGAATCAAGCATGAACTATCAAGTCCATATGCTCCACAGCAAAATGGAGTAGTGGAAAGAAAGAACAGAACCCTGATAGAGATGGCAAGGACACTGCTAGATGAGTACAAGACTTCACCAAGATTTTGGGCTGAAACTATCAACAGTGCCTGCCACTCCATCAATAGGATATATCTACATCCACTACTCAAGAAGACTCCTTACGAGCTGCTCACCAACACCAAGCCAAATGTCTCATACTTCAGAGTATTCGGTTGTAAGTGCTACATTCTTAGGAAGGGCAAACGCCTCACTAAGTTTGAAGCTAAATCTGATATTGGTATATTCCTTGGTTATTCCACTAACTCCCATGCCTATAGAGTTTTTAACACCTCCACAAAGGTTGTTGAAGAATCTATAGATGTGGACTTTGATGAGTCTTATGGCTCCCAAGGAGAGCAAGTTGCTAATGATGTAGGGAGTAAGGACATTCAAAAGAAATCTACTGGTGAGATCAGACCCACCATCAAAGAGAAATCTGCCTCACCAAAAGATCAAGAACCACTCCCTCCATCACTAGATGAAGACACTGGAGATGAAGATATCGAGCTCGAGTACAATCCAGCCAATGATCTCCTGGATCCAGAGTACCTGTCTCAGCCAGCTGTGTCGCACGAAGAACCAGCTGTGTCACAGGCAACACCATCAGCTGTGACACCGGTGGTTGACCCCGAACCCCTTGTGATCACCAGGCTGCAGAAGAATCACCATGTAGACCAAATAATCGGTGTCATTAATAGGGAAGTGACTACTCGTTCTCGAATAGCTAATTTTATTGAACATTACACTTTTGTTTCCAGTGTTGAACCCAGGAACATTAAGGAAGCTCTCATGGATGCTGATTGGATAAATGCTATGCATGAAGAGCTGAATCAATTTGAGAGAAATCAAGTGTGGTCCCTGGTGGAAAGACCCAATGATCATAATGTGATTGGAACAAAATGGGTCTTCAGGAACAAACAAGATACAAATGGACAAGTGGTAAGGAACAAAGCTAGACTTGTGGTCAAGGGTTTACACAAGTGGAGGGTCTGGACTTTGGAGAAACTTTTGCTCCAGTTGTAAGACTTGAAGCCATCAGGATTCTCCTTGCTTATGCTGTCCATCACAATATCAAACTTTATCAAATGGATGTAAAATCAACCTTCCTGAATGGTAAACTCTCTGAACTTGTTTATGTTGAACAGCCACCTGGTTTTGAAGATGATAAGAAACCACACCATGTCTATAAACTACACAAAGCACTCTATGGCTTAAAACAAGCACCTAGAGCATGGTATGATACATTGAAAGAATTTCTGATCAAGAATGGATTTAAAATGGGCTTAGTAGACACAACTCTATTCACTAAGAAAAATGGAAAGGATTTATTTATGTGCCAAATATATGTCGATGACATAATATTTGGCAATACTAACCGCTCCATGAGTGATCAGTTTAGCCAGATGATGACCAAAAGGTTTGAGATGTCTTTGGATGGAGAACTCAAGTACTTCCTAGGACTTCAGGTCAAACAACTCAAGGAAGGTACATTTGTTTCACAAGAAAAGTTCACCAAGGACATCATCACCAAGTTTGGCATGAAGGATGCAAAGCCTATTCACACTCCCATGCAAGCTAATTACCATCTGGACTTAAACGTCGAAGGTAAGTCTGCTGATCAGAAAGAATTTAGATCTATGATAGGATCCTTGCTTTATTTGTGTGCATCTAGGCTAGATATAATATTGAGTATATGCATGTGTGCAAGATTCCAAGCTAATCCTAAGGACTGTCACAGAATGACAGTAAGAAGAATACTAAGATATTTGATTCAAACCTCAAGCTTTGGTCTTTGGTATCCTAAAGGTGCAAATTTTGAGCTAGTCGGCTATTCTGATATAGACTATGCAGGGTGTAAGGTTGACCGAAAGAGCATCTCAGGTACTTGTCAATTTCTAGGGCATTCCTTAGTGTCCTGGTCATCCAAGAAACAAAACTCAGTAGCCCTTTCCACTGCAGAAGCTGAGTATATAGCTGCTGGTAGTTGTTGTGCTCAGTTATTATGGATGAGGCCGACCTTGAAAGATTTCAGCATATCTTTTAATCAAGTATCACTCTTCTGTGATAATGAAAGTGCAATTAAGTTAGTTAACAACCCAGTACACCACCAAAGATCCAAACACATTGAAGTGAGGCAACACTTCCTGAGAGAACATGTTGAGAAGGGAGATATACAGCTGTGCCATGTAAGGACTGAAAAACAATTAGCTGATATTTTCACCAAGCCCTTAGATGAGACTAGGTTCTGTGCTCTGAGGAATGAATTGAATATCATTGATGTCTCTAATCTTCAATAAAAAGGATTGGCTTGGTGTCTAGCTCATATGTTCTGTCATTTATATGCCTTACATGCTCATCTGTGTTGATCACCTATGTCACAGGTGTATGTGTTTTATGCATAGAGTAGAGATCCTCTTTTTCAGCTGTGTGTGCACATTAATGCATACCTATTTTCAAAATCGACTCATGTCAGTTTTAGTTTTGCTTGATTGATTTTCTAGTAAACTGACATTGGGAAGATTGCATAAGGATCTCCTGATAGTGTTCATATGCTTGCCTCTTATCAAATTCTCTCTATCTTGGTGTTCTATGGATGAAATACTTGTCACCTGAGCTATCCATCTGTGTCTCAGGTGAATGTTGTTGATTTCTGTAGGTCCTAGGGTATCTTATCTACTCACCTGTGTCACAGGTCCTTCTGTCAACTGTAACACAGTCACCTTATACCCCTTCGGCCTATATAAGGCGTCGATACGTTTTCCACAGAACCCACGTTCTACGTTAAAACCCCAAACTTCCGCCATGCGCCAAAACTCCAAATTCTCGACGAAATCGACGTTTCTGCCCCTCGAAATCTTTCAAAGCATCGGAGAAAGCTTTCTGAAGTGCTCCAGCATCAATTCATCTGCGCATTATCAATCTTTGCTCAAAGTAAGCTTCCGCCAGCCCTACTTTGCACCCGTTCTCTCTTAGGGCTTATGTTTTTGCTCTAAAGCCTAATCCATTAGCGCATTGTTAGTTGTTAGGGTCGGTTTAGCTCCTGATAATCTTTCAGAACCTATCTTGCTCGAAATTAACCACCAAAAACCAGTAAATCTCTAGATTTCTAAAATCTACCGTCCGCCTCTGCACGTAGCTGTGTCACCGCTAGGGTCTCACCTGTCACACAGGCAAGTCTATTCAAAAGGCTGAGACCTCGGTTTGTTACCAAGTCCCCACCTGTGTCTCCCCATTCTCACAAATGTGTCTCACACAGCCACTATCTTTTGCATCTCAGGAACACCTCTTACCTATATTCTGTCTTATCTATCTTATTTCTACAGATGTCTTTAGATTCTGATAGAGCTGACAGTGGGGTCAAGTGGTCTGATCTGGAGCAGTCCAGCTTTGAAATCAATATTTCAGATTCAGAACAAGAAAGAGAAAGGCTGAGATAGAAAGCAGAGGTTGCTGAGAGAAGAAAGGCAAGCCAAAGGGCTTACAGGCAGAGGAAAGCAGTTGCAAAGAAATCAGCTTCTCAAGCTGGTAAATCCAGCTCAGCTCAGCATGCTCCACCCAAGAGGAGAATATCCTCAGCTGCTGTTGAGTACACATCTTTGGGAAAGGAAGCAGCTAAGAAGCAGAAGCAACCAGCCAAGAGAGGTTCTAAGCCACCAGTCTCTCAAGCAACCCTTTCAGATTCAGATATTGGGGATGACATCCCAATAGGGCCCAAGGCCACTCTAAGGATGAAAAAGGCTGAAGAACACTGGGAAGCTATCAAAGCTCGAAAGCTTGGCAAACAGCTAGATGCAAAAGAGCAAGCTGAAAAAGAAATTTCAGCTAGTCCATTGACCATCTTTTTTTCAGAAGAATTGGCCAAACACGATGCCTTAGCCCTAGAGAGGCTAGAAATTTAAGAAGAAGCAAGAAAGAGCCAAATAAAGCTTAAAGAATTTCACAAACAAAAAGAAATGAAAGAAGCTGAATTGAAGAAACTGAAAGCTGCTCGAGGCAAAAGCAAAGAAAGTTTTCAGAGATATAAAACTCTCATAGCAGTGCAAGCTTCCGAAGAAGAATGTGGCAAGGCTCTAGCCAGAACTGCCACTCTTGCTGGTATAAGAAAGCAGAAAGCCATGTCAAAGGCTGATAAGTTCAGACAAGAGAAAGCAGCAAAACTTGCTAAAGCCTCTCAGCCTATTGGCATCGTGGTCAGAGAACCTGAAGCCCCAGTGGAAGAACAGACTGAAGCTCATGCCGAGTAGCCTGCAGAAACCTCCCGGATTCCTGAACCAAGTCCTCCTGCTGCTGCACCTGCTCAAGCTCCAAAGAGGAAACGATCAGAAACTATTGTGATCAGTGATGAACCTCAAGCCAAGAGGCAGCCAGATGCAGATGTTGAAATTATTTCAGAGACAACTCAAAGCTCCAAGCCATCCCTAAAAGTTCAGTTTGAACAACAAACGTCTGCCATTAAAGAGCTTAAGAAGGAGATGCCCCCACCTATGTCACAGGTCACCAACCTAGCCAAGTCAGATCTTCAGACTTATCAAAGAAGGAGTAGAAGAACTCAAAGCTCTACAAGTGTATAATCTCTCTCCTCGCTAGATGTTCAAAAGCAGATATCTCCCTCACAATTCTTGGTGTCGGAGGCAGAAGAACAAGTTGTCAAAAAGGCCCAAGAGCCTTCATCTTCCAAGTCTGCATCAGCAAAGTCTTCTGAAGCTGCCAAACCATCAAGTCCACAGCTGCCTCAGCCAGCTGTGTCACAGGCACAAGAAGTTCAAGCTCTAGAACAGCACCGGTCTCCATCACCTATGCCACTGCCAGCTGACCCAGCTCCTTCAGTTCAAGCACCTGTGTCCTCACCTGTGGCACAGGCAAGTAAGTCAGCTGAGTAAGAAGAAAGCTCCGAGAGCTCATCAGATGATGGTAGAGGAGTGTCTGTAACTCCACCAAGGCCAAAAGAACCTAGAACTGATTCTGATGAAGACTACCAAGCAGAAAGCTCATCTCCCAGTGCTGAAGCAGCCGGAGAGGAAGAGGAAGAAGAGGATGAACAAGCAGATAGCTCTCCCAGTCTCTCAGTTGGAGAAGAAGACCTAGAAACTAAGTATTATTACATCTTCTCTCATGCTTTGAGGACTGAGGCAAACCAAATGCAGTTCATCCCCCGAGCTGTGGCCAAGAAGCTTCCCAAAAGTGATCCCCAGAAATCAAGAAGCAAAGTTGCCTCCATGAGCACAAGTGCTTTCATAAGAATGAGGTCAGCTTGCCCATATTTCAGTGAAGACAAGGAGTTTCAGGATGCATCTTGTTGAGACCCCAGATTTCACACTAATCTTCAAAGAGGTGTCTACCATGAAATCCTTGCTTCCAAGGGATTTATTGATTGCAAGGCCATCGATTGGTCTGCTCTGACTGACACCAGACTGCAGAGTCTTCAATCTCTCATCCAAGCCTCAGGTCTGGAGTTCATATGCAATCTTCAACAAGATTATGACCCAGAGGTCATTAAGAAATTTTATGCCACAGTCTGGATAGAACAAGAGAATCAAGATGTCATGTTATGGAAGACAAGAGGCCAGCTGCTTTTCATCGCAGCTCCAGAATTCAACAGTTTGTTTCATGCACCATTGGAGCCTGGGATGCCAAATCTGTTCAAGTTTGAGCCTGTCTCCAATGCTGACAGAAGAAGATTCTATCCAAGAAATTTTTCATTCCCTGCAAATGCCCCATTAGATCATGTGTACTTCAAGGGCATTACAATCACAGCTAAGCATCTGGTTAAAATTCTCAATGTCACTCTTCAGCCCAAGGGAGGCAATACAGATGCTGTTTACAACTCAGTTTGGCAAGTACTGGTGCACATAACTAAGAATGTACATTTTGATGTGGCCAGATACATTTTCCATGAAATTGATGCTGTTCAGAAGGACAAGAAAGCCAAGCTCAGATATGGGTCCTATATCATGTTTATGATCCTTCAGAGAACAGGTCTTCCAGAATCAACCTTCGACATCTCAGTGAAGACCATTAAGACCCAGCTCAGGCCTCAGGTTGATGATCATCCTGATGAGGTTGCTGTTCTAGCCCTGTTTGGAGATTCTCCAGAACCAGCTGTGTCAGCTCCCGGTGACACCGCTGCTCCCACAGCTCCTCAAGCACCTGCTCCCCAAGTGCCCACCGGTGTCACCGCTGATACTCCTGTAGCTGACCCAGCTGAGTTAGTATCGGTGACACAAGTGGCTGAAGATGGCACCCTCTCGTCCTCTCTTTTGTCTCAAGCAGCAGCCAGAGCCTATCAGAACAAAGTGATGCCAACTCAGTTTGCAACTCTGCGCCGAGAGAACCTTCAGCTTCGAACAGAAGTCAACAGTCTGCACTCCAAATTTAATTTGCTGCAGGCTCAGCTATAAGAAGTTCTCCAGCTGTTGAAGACCAAGCTCTGAATGTTTTTCCTCCTCAACCCTTTTTGCTATTTTAGTGCCAAAGGGGGAGAGATGTGTGTAAGAGGGAGAGTTTACAAAGATAGGGGGGAGTATTTTGGATACGGGGGAGAGAAAATTATATTTTTTGGTGTAGTCAAGACTTGTTTTATTTCTGATTCTTCTGTCTTGATTACAATTAACTAATCTTTTAATCTGATTTAGCAAGTTACTACTAAGTCATCTATTTTGCTCTGATGTAGTAATATTTCAGTAATGCTCAGATGAAGTAGTTCATGCTAAATTGTGTTGCTCTGATGCACATGTCTTCTTAATGTTGTTACCATGGTGCATATATCTTCTTGAATGAAGCTTTGTATCTTCTTACGCTCTGATTCATATAATCATCTTAAGAATCATGCTCTGATACATATGTCTACTAGCTCATGCTCTAATACATATGCCTATTGGCACTCTTATACACATGACCAGTGATATATACTCTGATACACATATCCAGTATGAATCTATGCTATTTATACTCTGATATTCTCACATGCTTTGACTCATACTCATATACTCTGGTCATTACAACTGCATCAGAAGTGACACATATCAGTTCAGATATATCTTTTATGTCATATGCTCTTATACATACACTCTAGAATGACATATGCTCTGATACACATTCTCTGAACTGATAAAACTGTAAGTTGTAAGAAATTATACTGCCCATATCCAAAATCATAATCTGTGCACTAGCCTGATTGAAGCAAATCTATTATGCACAGCCTCAGGGGGAGTATTCTCTAACAACCTGCACATGTATCTTCTATTCAAATCGTTATGCGAATTTGTTGAATGGGTTGCCACTAACCACCAAAAAGGGGGAGATTGAAAGAGCATCTAGGCCCCAAGTTGGTTTTGATGGTTAATGGCAACTCAAACTGGAATCTAACATTTACATTGAGTGTAGGCAGGTTAATAGGTTCCAGGAAGAAGGGTCATCAAGGAAAGGATGACCACCAAAAAGGGTACAAGGGTGGTTTCTAGGACTAAGGAATGGCTGTGCTAGGCAGCTGTGCCACAGCTGTGAAGAAGCCGGTGCTATGCAAGGAGTTGCAAGCAAGGTGATGTTGGCTTGATGCGTCAAGGGTCGTGACTGCAGTTAGTGGGCAGGTAAAGCCTAGATTTGCTAGTTTCTTTGAGTCCATAGGAAAAACCCGTACTATCAAGAGGGATGATGCAGTAATGATCTGTGGAGGTTCTAGTTGCTCAATGCTCAGGATGTTGGACAGTGGCACTAATGCGTTGAGGTTAGTGGCCCTGTGTAACAGTTTTGCACAAGTGTGAAACTGGTTTTGTGCTTGCACTCTGTAGTGCTAGCAGTAGAAAACCCTAGGGGTTAGAGTCACCGGTGTGACACAGCTGTGTCACAGGTGGTCTAACGCTCTATAACTCAGGTGCATCTCTCTACCACGAGAGAGCTTGTAAATGCTAAGGGGCCTGCGCTGCGATGGCTTGTCTGCTGAGTCGGAGGGCTGTCGGAGGTTCTCTCCTTATTAAGTTTCAGAGAGTGTTGTATGCTGAGGGCATGTCATGTGCCAGGACCGGGCTGAGTAGTGCTGCTACATCAGTTAAGGATTCACCTGTGTCAGCCTCCGGTGACACAGGTGTCGGTCTGCCCGAGCCGGTTATAGGTTGGGCGTAGTGTGCAGCTGTGTCACCGGTGCCTGTCACCGGTGGTTCACTTAATCCTACGTGGCAACAGTGTAACGGTCGGGTTCCTGCGAACCCTATATGTAGGGGACTAGGGGAGGTCTTAGACCTCAACCAATCAACCTTTGCCAATCCAGTGAATCATATTCAACCGTTGCAAAGCCTCTTCCCACTGAACAAAAGCCAAAGTTTCCTAAGTGTCAGTTCGGGTGAGTTAGAGTTCTTGAGCAAAAAGCAATAGTTCCTCCAAGAGTTGTTGCTGCTGAAACTGTTACTCTTGGAGTGTCTACTCCTAGACGGGTATAGGAGTCGCTGGTATCACCCAAGCTTGTGTGGGCTGAACCAGGCGTTTGTGAAGGTGAATCGAAGTCTACCTGCTGCAAGCAAAAGGACTTCCACAAGCAAAGGAAGAGGCCTGAACGTCAAGTACTCGGAGAACAAGCATGATTTGGTGCTGGCAATCTCTTCGGAGTAGCCTCTCCAACGGAGACGTACCACTCTGTGAAGAGCTGGGAACTTCGGTGAAAAACACACTGTCTCCTTGAGTATTTTACTGTATTGTCTTTAGCTTCCTGCTTGCTTGCTTGCTTGCTTGTGAGACCTTAGACTTATTATGTTCATCTGTTATAGATCTCCTTTATACCTGTGTTTCATTAGCTATGTCTCAGTTGCTATATATCTTATCTCACACCTGAGTCAGTTACCTGTTACACAGACACATTGATTGCTCATCATTTACTAAGTCCTTAGAACACCTGTGTTAGGCACCTGTGTGACAGCTGCATGCTAATTTACACACTATCTGTTGCCTGTGTCACTCACCTGTCACACAGCTAGCTAACCCTGGTTCCTGTTTAAGGCTTAACCTATTCAATCAAATGAAAAGAAGTAATTTTTGTTAGCCTCCTATTCACCCCCCTCTAGTCGGCACCTTCGATCCTTTCAAGCTGGACAACTATTCCACAGGAGAAGTCGCCCGATCCAGGTCGCTTGAGTTAGCAGTATAGAGACAGTCGAGTCCCCTTAGAGAGTCCCTAGTCCAAGCACCTTCGGCTAGATCGCACAGTCATCACCCCTCCAACCGCCAGTCCATCTCAGGTTGCGCCAGCTCCAGCCTCAAGTCATCAAGCTACGAACAAGCCGATGGTAAGACGCTCCAGGCGCCGTGGCCTAGCACGTGCACTTGACAAGCTTCTTCAGCAGGTCACGACTAGAGCACGGGAGTCTCCGGAGCAACCAACGATGACTCGAGAGGAGGGGATGATGTTTTTTATCTTTAGTTTTTTCCTAGAAGTTTTTCTTACAATAGCTTGTAAATGGTACTTCAGTCAGTTCACAGTTTCTTAATATCAAGTTTCTAGTTCGGTATTTATTTTTTCAGACTGCCTATCTGAGAAACTTCTCGAATAAGACAGTTGGGGGCTAGATAAGTATGTGGCATCGGGCAAAAAACTGGCGTACACATGCGCGTACCGACGACCTGACCTAAGCAAAGGGAAAAGGGATTCTGCGCTGCAACCGTCAGGGAAATGAGGAAAGCCCCTTATCGCGTCTACAAGTGACAGGGGAAGCCACTGACCCCCTCCCGCACCTGACTAGACCTAAGGCATGGCTGACTGAACTCCCCGGTTCCCGCAACAAAACTCCCCGACTCCGAGCGAGGGAAGGGGAGAAGGTGCAAGCATGATCAAGCCACGCATAGACGTAACCAATGATTCGACCTACACAAAGGGAAAGGGTTCTGCGCTGCAACTACCAGGGATGCGAGGAAGACCCCTTAGCATGTCTGTAGGTGACAGGGGAAGCCACTAAGCCCCCCACCTGACCAGACCTAAGGCCTGGTCGACTAAGCTCCCCAGTTTCGTAGTAAAGTCCCCCGACCACGAGTAAGGGAAGACGAGAAGGTGCGAATATGATTAGGCCCAACAAAACCTACTTGCTTATCCGCATCCCCGACTACTTTGAATAGAAGGCATCATGGATAGAGTGCAAAGAGTTCAGGTTTTCAGAAAACAAAAACACACTGATTAATGCATAGTTACTAATCACAGTATATTACATAGTTATTTAGGCAGCCCAGGTGCCTGAACCCGGTCCACAAAGGTGTCTGCTACACCCTGCACAGCATCGAGAAGTCCTTCTTCATCTTTCGACAGGTCGGCTTCGAGGACGTCCAAGGATAACTCCAGGTGCTGGCGTTTAAGAAGAGCCAGGGTGAAGACCAAGACATCTCGTACACCTTGCTTGAGCTCGTCGTCAAGGAACTTCTCGACGACAGGCTTCAGGCGGGAGACCGACGCCATGAGCTCCACCAACCGGATAGCCCGTGGAGGGCTGGGGAAGACGGTGACTCCGACCTCTACGGGCGCCATCTCGAGTGTGCAAATGGCGTGGTCAAGGTCCTCCTCCAGTTTCCCCGCATAGGCTTGGCTCCGGTTCAGTGAAGACTTAGCCTCTGCGAGACGGGCCTTGATGACCTGGAGCTCGGCCTCGCTCTCCGTCCGTCGCTTCTCAGACTCCTCGAGGCGCTCCTTCAGCTCCTCGTTCTCCGCCCGGCACCGCCTCCAGTTCGGTCTAAGCCTTCTGGAGTGGATGAACCCGAGAGATAGCGACCTGAAAACAATGAGGTCAGTACTGAGTACATTATCTTTTTTGATTACTAACTCCCTGGATTACCTGTAGCAGGGAATACAAGTCAACGTTCTCCAGCATCGATGCCTCCAATGCTGGGGGCATAGCATGTTCGACCGGGGGCTGCGTCGGCCTCGCCGCCGGGGGCTGCTTCTCTGTGGCAGCCCTAGTCGTAGCCCTGATCGGTCGGATGGTCAACCCAGTCAAAGAAGGTAGCCTATCAACCTTCACGAGAAAGAGAAAGGAGAATGGTGAAGAGGACCGAGAAGAAGACTTACCGTTGGCGCTTCGCCGGGGGTGAGATTCCTTTCGCTGGCACGTTCGAGCTCCGCTTCTCGACAGGAACCAGCGGTGACTTCCCCTTGTCCGCTGGAGGGCTCAGGATCGGTGCGTCCTCCTCCAGGCGAGTTGGCACCGGCTCCTCCGGGCAGGGATCACTCATGTCCTGTGTTTCAACAACCCACTCCCGTCATCCTAAAGCGTGGAAAGGTGAAAGGGACAAAAACTAGTCGAGCACTAGTTCGTACCTGAGGCTGGGGGCTCGGCAGAGGAAAAGGAGCCTGAGTAGGAGACTTCACTCGGGTAGTCTCCACTGTCGCCTCAGCCTCAGATGGACCCTCGACCCTTGTCTCCAGGGTCAGAGCAGTCTCACCGAGGACTTCGATGTCCTCATCCTGAATAGGGACACCGACCTGCTCAGCCTCCGAGTCGGGAGCCCCGCGCCCTACTCGCTGCAAAGAAAATTCCGAATAGCATTAGTTGTGCTATTCGGATGAACCATGACTAGACAATGAAGAGATAGTTAACTCATCGAAAAGATCTCCTTTTGATTATCGGAGCTGAGATTCAAGATCGGCAAGGGCACGTCAGTCCCCCCACCTTGAGGAGATTGCTCGAATAGGTTATTCAACCTATTCCGAAGCTCCTCGGGGGAAAGATCTACACAATCGATGGAAACCTAACGAGTGAGAAAGACAAGAGTTCTCCGACTAGACGACACGGAAAGGTTCGGACGATCACCTGTGTCGAAGTCTCTTGTCTAGTCTTTTCCCTCCGGGATCACCCAAGCGGGCGTAACCCTCGACTGGAGAGGACTGATCTGACGCCGAAGGAAGTCCTCGGCAACATCCCACACCGACAAGCCTTTGCCGGCTAGGATGGTGATGTCGCCAACGAGGGCCTTGAGCCACCTGGTTTTCTTTGGGGCTTCCGACCAGCTCTTGTTTGGGAGGGGCACCAGGCCACGGTAATGGATCACGAAGGAGGGTGGGGGCTGGCAGTAGAACCACCTTGAGTGCCAGCCCGACCACGACGACTTCCAGGAGGAGAAGATGTAGGCATCCTTCCTCCCCTCCTGGAGTCGAAATCCGGCGCCGCTGACGACGCCTCCACCGCTGGCCTTCATCTGGCGGAGGTTGTAGTAATACCTCCAGAGCTCCAGGCTCAGCCTAATACCGAGGTACGCTTTGCACAGATGTACGAAGACCGCCAGCATCAGGACCGAGTTCGGGTTGAGGTGAATCAACTCGAGCCCGTAGAACTGGAGCACTAGGAGGAAGAAATGAGAAGGTGAAAATTGGAATCCACACCTGAAGAAGTCTGCGTAGATGACGGTCTAGGTCGTGTCTGGACTCGGGACCGTCTCCTTCAGGGCCCCCCGATGAGGTACGAATACCTCCGGGAGGATGACCTCCTCCGCCACGAGCTTCTTGAGGGCAGCGGAGTCCATCAACGAGGGCTCGAACTCAGGGATGACGATCGATTCTCCCAAGGATCCTCCACTGACCTCTTGGTCTCGGGGGGCTTCTTCGCTGCGCTCTTCTTTCCCATGATCATTGACGGTGATCGGCAACAATGAAGTGGAGATTGGAGACAGGGGCGCAAGGAAAAAGATGGGAATGCTAGGAAACAGAGAGCAATGCGGGCAAAACCCAACTTTCGATTTCTTAAGAGATTCAATTTTCGCCTGACCGGAGCGCGGTTAATGGCACGATCTGTTCCATCGCATTAAATGCGGACAGTTGCTTTTCCCGCATGCAAGACAACGTGTGCGGGAAAAAGAGGGTCTCACAAACCCACGACCCCGACGAGCGTGTTACGTTTTGGCTAACGTCAGCTGAATAGTAGCGCAGAAAAAGGAAAGATTCTTCATCACCACGCAAAATTTCTACAACGACGGTTTGGTTTCCCAGAAATCTAATAGGAGAACGCATATCCGTGATCGACGGATCAGATTAAATCAAAAGATGCTTCTCAGGTAAGCTAGCCCAGAAAAATGTCTTGGACTACCCAGAGGTTTATCCCGACAAGGATATCGTGACTATCCGGTAGAGATAGTACCTACTCGGGAATGTTATCGACCACGTACTCGATTTCGCCTGCTCGGAGTTGTTTCCCGAAAAGGGCATATTTCCTACATAACAGTCATGACCTCACTTCACGTACTGATGGGGGGCTTGATGATGTATAGTATAGTATCCCATATACGAGGAAGTATCCGTATACGATTTCCTAGATTATCAGATGTAGAATACGTATCTGGTAAGGATCCCCAGGAGATAGGATAACCTCCCACAAGGAGGAAGGACACCCCTTAAACTAGAAAGTCAATCTCGACGTTTAAGGAAGCCAGAGTCCTACTCGGGCATAGGTCCGTGTCCAGTATGACTCGGGGAGCCCCTTATAAAAGGATCAGCCAGCAATCCTATAGGGGAGGAGAGGTCTTTCAAGTCTAAGGAGATAGATGGGTCTTTCAAGTCCCAAGAAGCCTGAAGCAATCCAGAAGCCCCAGCGATTCCCACGAGAATTCCCAGTAGCCTCCGATTAGGTCTAGGATAGCCACTAACATACACATCCTTTGTAAGACACTCTTTGATCAATATATATGAACAGGACGTAGGGTTGTTATCCTGAGGGAGGCCCGAACCTATATAAAAGGGTGCTTCCTTATCGTCAGATCTCTTGGCCTTGTGTCCTAGGGGTCCCTACCCAACAACAAGTATCTATCTCATGACTACCGTAAGATCGGCGATTTACCAATCGTCGATAGGAAGTGTTTCTGCACGAAGACAAGGTGATACCGAAGCTTAGCGGTACACAAATAAAGGCTTGGTACGTTGATACCGACGCAAGTAATCACATGACTGGTTGCATGGAGAAGTTTGCAGAGCTTGACACGACCGTAATGGGATCCGTCAAGTTTGGAGATGGCTCAGCTGTGGAGACAAAAGGAAGGGGCTCTGTCTTGCTCGAGTGCCTCACGGGATAACATCGCATACTCATCAACGTCTACTTCATCCCGAGACTAAGAAGCAATATCATTAGTTTCGGTCAACTCAATGAGAATGGTTGCAAGATAGTGATCAAAGAAGGCGTGCTGACAATCTTGGACAGAACCCGCAAGACATTGCCAAGGTGAAAAGGTCAAGAAACCGACTCTATGTTTTGAACATTGAACCAGCCCTCCTGGAGTGTCTCCAAGCATGAAGCAATGAAGATGTATGTCGATGGCATGCCAGGTACGAGCATATGAACTTCCATGCCCTGAAGGAATTGGCTCACAAGAAGATGGTGAACGACATGCCGTTGATTGATCATGTGCAGCACATCTGCGATGATTGCCTGAAATCCTTTTCCCGTCAAAAGCAAAGTATCGAGCGAAATCTCCTCTTTAATTGTGGCACAATGACTTGTGTGGACCAATCACCCCTGCCACGCACGGCAGAAATTGTTACTTCCTGCTACTAGTCGATGGCTACTCTCGGTGTATGTGGCTTACCCTGATCAAATGCAAAGACGAAGCATTTGAGGCTTTCAAGAAGATCAAGGCTGCGGCTGAGATGGAGAAAGAACTAAGACTAAAGGCATTGCGCACGGACCGCGGCGGTGAGTTCACCTCAAACAAGTTCACGGACTATTCCGAGCACTTGGGAGTTAGGCGTTATCTCACGGCGTCCTACTCTCCACAACAGAATGGAGTGGTCGAGTGAAGGAATCAAATGGTGGTCGAGATAGTGAGGAGCTTGTTGAAGAGCGAAGGACTTCCGGGTGCGTTTTGGGGAGAGACGGTGTCTATTGCCTTCTACCTCCTCAACAGAACACCAGCGAAAAGCGTAATCGGCAAGACTCCCTCTGAAGCCTACTACGGCCGCAAGCCTAGTGTGGGTCACCTCCGTATCTTTGGTGCATTGCACACATGAAGATTGTGACACCACATCTCTCCAAGCTCACTAATCGTAGCAAGAAAATGGTTCACATCAGCTACGATGCAAAGACGAAGGGCTATCGTATGTTCGATCCAATGACAAAGCGAGTTGTGGTGACTCGTGATCTGTTTTTGATAAGGAGAAGGCTTGGGACTGGAGTAGCTGCCCCACAGCAGATGCACAGTAGCTTGGTAAAAGTTTTATGGTCCATTACCCCGCTGTTCATGCTGCAGGTATTGATGTTCAAGGCGATGCCACTCCTGCTCATCCAGCTGATGGCATAGCTCCTGCACCTGCTGGAGTTCATGAGGCCGACGAAACAGTCGAGTAGGAGATAGGGTCTCCAGCACCGACCCTCCATGAGCACAAGGCAACAGCAACTCCTCTAGCTACGCCCGCAACACCGAGCCCGGCACACACACCCACTGGAAGTGCATCATTAGTCTCTGAAGGCCCACGCAGCCTACGGAATCTTAATGAAATATATGACACCACTTCTCCAATGGATGTAGAATACTCAGGGCTGTGCCTACTCGGAGCCAAAGAACCAACGAGCTTTCAAGAAGCAAGTGTTGATCCACGGTGGAAGCAAGCCATGGAAGACGAGATTACTTCGATCAAGAAGAACAAGACATGGACACTTGTCACATTACCACCACCTCACAAACCCATTGGCTTGAAGTGGGTGTTCAAGTTAAAGAAGGACACCGACGGGACGATGATCAAGCACAAGGCACGATTGGTAGAAAAACAATACATGCAACGACAAGGAATCAATTTTGAGGAGGTGTTTTCTCCAATGGCTCGTCTCAAGACCGTGAGACTTTTGATTGCTTTGGCCGCATAGGGAGGATGGGAAGTGAAGACAGCATTCCTCAGCGGTGACTTAGTAGAAGAAGTCTACGTATCACAACCTCCCGGCTATGAGAAGAAAGGCGAGGAAGGAAAAGTCTTGCGACTTCACAAAGCGCTCTATGGTCTACGGCAAGCACCCAGGGCATGGTACACAAAGCTTGATCGATCCCTTGTCATGCTTGGTTTTGAGCAATGCCCACCTGAACATGACATGTACAAGAGAAGCTACCGTGGAGTTGATCTACTTGTCGGCGTCTATGTCGATGATTTAATCATCACCGGCGATGGTGTCAAAGAAATCACCATGTTCAAGGATCAGATGAAGGAGCTACTTAGCATGAGTGACTTGGGCTTGCTCAGATACTACCTTGGCCTAGAAGCAACATAAGAACCGGGTCACTCACCTTGTGTCAAACAACCTACATCGAAAAAATTCTGGAGAAGTGTGGAACGAAGGATTGCAACCCCACACAAATTCTAATGGATCCACAAGTCAAGTTGAGCAAGAAGAGCACCAATCCTCCAGTGGATTCCACGCTATACCGCAGCATCATTGGTAATTTGAGGTATTTACTCCATACCCGTCTGGACTTAGCTTTCTCAGTTGGAATTGTGAGTAGATATATAGAAGAACCTACTACTGAACATATGGCGGTAATGAAGTAAGTGTTACGCTATATCAAATGCACGTTGGACTTTGGGTGCATCTATATGAAGGGATCCAATGAAGGGTTGCACGGTTACTCACATAGCGACATGGCAGGTAATGTGGACGACGGGAAAAGCACCTCAGGTATGGTGTTCTACCTCGACAACAACTTGATCAGTTGGTGCTCATAGAAGCAAAGAGTAATGGCTCTCTCATCATGCAAAGCCGAATACATCGCAGCAAGTATTGCGGCATGCCAAGCAGTTTGGCTAGGAAGGCTCTTAGCCGACTTAATGAAGAAGAAGGTCGAGAAGGTGACGCTAGAAATCGATAATCAATCCGTAATATCCTTGTTCAAGAATCCGGTTTATCATGAGATGAGCAAACACATTGATACCCGTTTTCATTACATAAGAGAGTGTGTGGAAGCGGGCATGATCGATGTCCAACATGTACAAATGGAAGACCAGCTCACAGACATTCTCACCAAGTCTCTAGCCAAGCTGAAGTTCGTGGAGATGCGTGAGAAGATTGGAGTATGAGCTGTGAAGAGAAGGAAGCAACGAGCTTAAGGAGATGAATGATAAAGTTAATCACGTTGCTTAACAAGTGTTGCCCGAGTCCAGCTAGTAGTGCTATCCGAGTCATGTTAAGAAGGAAATAACAGTAGGATTATGACTCCTAGTCCTAGTTAGTTTTTATGAGGTTTTTTCACCGATATAAGAGGTAGAGGACAGCCTATTGTAATAAAAAAAGAAAAGCAATACAAGAAAAGAAGAAGAAGAGGTACGATATGAGCCTCTAACTCTAAATTGATTTCTCGTGTGCTCGTTCTCTCTCAATAGTGATCCAGATTTAGAAACCAATATAATTATTCCCTGATACCGATTATATGCAGAATAGATGTTAGCAACTCAATACATTCATGTAATTCTGGAAAGCCAGTGTTGCGACTCACGAGTCGCGACTAACCAACCACATATGCGGCCAGTGAACCAATCATCTGGATGGTTCATTCTGCAGTTTGGTTCTAGTTTGCGCAATCATGTTATCCAATAGTCATACTCCACCCAACTAATGCTTTTAACTTCGTCTTCAGACAATGGAACTGGGGAGACTGCCGAGGATGCTTCAAATGATGAAGGCACATTTGACAATGGAACTGAGCTACCTGGCACCAAATACGAGAGACGATACTTCAGCATCAGTTTGTGTTAAACAAAGAGAAGCTACTAGATCGAATATAGAGCCAGAAGTTGGTATGGTATTCCACTCAGAAGACCAGGCCTATCTGTTCTACAATAAGGCCCTGTTTGGAAGCCCGGTATTGGCCCAAATACCCCTGTAATTTACAGCCCACGAAGAAAAAACGACCGGGGGCCGAAAAATACTGTTTGGATGTCCGGTATTGGGCCGGCCCGTTTCCATCGTTTTTCCATTTACACGGGTAAAAAAACACACTGCTCCAGCGGTCCGTTTTTTATTCCGATAGATATCGGGCTCTGCTCGTGGCGACAGCGCGAGGAAGGCGACGCCGCCGCCGCCGCCGCGCGAGGAAGGCGACGCTGCCGCCGCCAGCGCGCGAGGAAGGAGACCGCCGAGCGCCGCTTCCTCGCCCCGCCTGCCGAGCGCCGCCTCCCCAAGCTCGTCCCGCGGCCGTTCATCTCTAAGCCGCCGCCCGAGCTCATCTCCTCCCCTCCCAAGCTCATCCCAAGCCATTCCTCCCCACCCTCCGACGACCTCGTCCCGCCAGATCTCCGCCCGAGGTCCGCCCGGCCCGTCCCGCCCGACCTCCTCCGGGATCTGGTTGTCTCGAGCGCCATGGGATGGGAGGCGATGTCGCAGCGAAGGGAGACGACGGCGCCGCTGATTCTCCACCGCCGCCGTCGGCTGTTGCAAGCTCTCCTCACTCTTCACTTTCCCACGCGTGAGCAAGTCAACGCCGGCCGGTGCCGCTGCTTCTCCACCACCGCCGTCGGTTGCTGCGAGCTCTCCTCACTCCTGGGTCCTGGCTTCCACGCGCGCGAGCAAGTCGACGCTAGCCTCCGCCGCCGCTTGCCGCTGTTGCTTTCCAGGCTTCCAGCTGACCACGATGGCCGCCGTACGCGTGTTCCGGCCGGAGACAACTCCCCCGGCGGCATCCAGGGTGTGTATGTTCCTTGCTTGCTTCGTCTTCACTGCAGCTACCCTTCTTGTGTGCCTGGATTCTTCATTTTAGTTTACTGCTCTTCCAAACAACCGATTACAAGCTAAAAAACAGTCGGCTGTAACCATAGGTTTTTTTGGTGCTCAGTAAAATACCGTGGTAATCTATTTACAGGGGATTTAATTTACTGCTATCCCAAACGAGGCCTAAGTATGCCCATAGGAAGGGTTTCAGTGTTCACAAGGGCCATCTTGGTAGAAGAAAGGATGGGAGCGTGCGCGATAGGGTGTTCTTATGCAGCAAGGAAGGTGTGCGCCAGATACATAGGACCCACGTAACTAAGAAGAACCGTGAAACTGCCCGAACTAATTGTATGGCTAGGATTGAGTTTAAAGTTGGCCGTGATGGTGTCTGGCTTGTTAGAAAAGTCATATATGAGCACAACCATCTTCTTGTGCGCCCACATAAGACGCATCTGCTAAGATCCCACCGAAAGACAACCGTGACTCAGCAAAATGAGATGGGTGAGGATTCTAATCAGGCTGCTGAAGCATCAGACTTTCCCTTAGAAGCTGCCCGTGAGGCTGAGTCAGTTGGATTTCTTCTAAAGGATAAGAGCAGCTATTTGCACACGACAAGAATGAGAGAGGTCGAAAAAGGACATGCCCAATTTCTTTTAGAATATCTGAAAGCTAAGTAGCTGGAGGATCCATCATTCTTCTATGCTGTACAACTTGATGACAGAGAACAAGTAACAAACTTCTTCTGGGCTGATGCATGATCGATAATAGACTATTATTACTTTGGGGATGTTGTCTTGTTTGATACAACCTATCAATCAAACAAGAGCGAGCTGCCTTTTGGCCCCTTCATTGGTATTAGTCATCACAAGCAGATTGTTGTCTTTGGTGTTGCTCTCTTATTGGATGAAACCACGGAATCATTTGTTTGGTTGATTAAAACTTTCATGGTTGCAATGTCTTACAGGCAACCCAAGACAATCTTTACTGAAAATTGCACAGCATTGTCTAGAGCAATTAGCATGGCCCTGCCACAATGCTGCCACCGCCTTTGTTTGTGGCATATATTGCAAAATGTCAATGCCCATGTTTCGCACATCTACAATAGTGAGCCTAATTTTCAAAAGGATTTCATACACTGCATATATGTAGGTGGTACTGAAGAGGACCTCAATGCTGGTGGATTAGTATGATCAACAAATACAATCTTGGCAGCAATCCTTAGTTAGTGGATTTATATGCAGTACGAGATAAATGGGCATCTCATTACCAGCAGAGCCCCTTTTCAGCTACCATGGCTACATTGCAGTGGGCTGAGAATATGAGGAGTCATTTGAAGAAGCTTGTTAACAGGAAGCTACCCCTCTCTAAATTCATTGAACAGTACTATAAGACACTATACGATTTCATAAGAAAGAATTGTATGAAGATCACAAGTCAAGACACTCCAAACAAATACTGCTGGTGGATGTGCCAATGCTGAATGAAGCTGCAGACTCTTATACAAGCTGATGTACATTGAGTTTGAGGTGAGTTTAAGAGTCAACTTTTCTGTCTTTGTGAACCAGTTGTGGTCAATGGAACACACTACAGTTTTAATGTTTCCCCTCCTGATAACCGGTGCCTTGGTATAGTTGAATTTGACACCTCCAGTAATTTAGTCACATGCAGCTGCAGAAAGTTTGAGACCTTGGGCATCTTATGTATGCATGCGCTAAAAGTTCTTAACGATAACAACATCCTTCATTTTCCACCACATTATATCCTGAAAAGGTGAACCAAACAAGCCAATGTAGGGATTACACCTGATAAAAACCAATTAATAGCTGAAGGGGAAGATCAGGATGTTCTGACAGTACAATATAGTAGGGTCTATCGAAAGGCCATTTCAATTACTGTGAAAAGTGCATTTTCTGAGGATGCTCTGCAGATGTTTGAAACTGAGCTTGAAAAGTTGACCATAGATATAGAGCAGATTCTACGGACCTCTCCATTCAGTAAACAAACTGATGTTGAAGATGTCCATGTAGTTAATGATGTACAGCAGACTGTTCTAGAAGGTGGTAGAAAAAAGAGGGGTAGGAAGCCAAAAGGGGGAGCTGCGGAAGAAAAGAAGAGATACCCAAGCCTTCACCAGTCAAAATCATAGTATCAGCCCCCACCATCTCCCTCAAGACATAAGAAATACAAGTATGTATAAATTGTGGATTTGTTCTCCCAAGCACACTATTTATTTTTTCCACCCACTTATCTCATGCATCTTTCTGCAGCGCTGTGTGGGTCTGCGGATCAAATGATGCTTAATGATACATTACATATTGTTTCTTATCCTAGAAATGAGACCCACCATACTGTAACCACATACCGCTTCAACCTTCAGAATGCCACTTTGCTCCAGAAGCCATCTCCCAGGTAATTAGGCTTGCTTATTTGCTATTCTCAGTAAACTACTGTTTTGTGCATCCTAAGCTAATTTTGCTTGTTCTTGTATATCAGGGTTTCACAAGGAATATTTGATCATGGCATAGGATCACAATCATCAAGCACTTCTAACATGGCATGGTGCACTCCAAGGGATTCAGGTGGTGCCACCATACCGGTTATCTCCTGTCAGCGTCAGACCTTCGTTAATTGGATGGCTCAGTCTCATGCGGTTCCAAATGTTTATGTGCCAAATAGCAATATGGATGATCACATGGTGGAGTACCCAACTTTTAAAGTATGATGCTGCACTTTTAATTGGCATACACCATAGCCATACAATGCAAAACTCATGTTTTGTTTTCTGCAGCATCCTACCATTCTGACAAGTCACCAGTCATTACCTCACAAGCGTAATTTTGATATTAACAAAGGTAGAAAATATGCTTACGATGAGTTCAATATTTCTTTGATCTAAAATCATTGCTATTTTAGGTCACTAAGTGGGACTGAGCATTCTATCAATGTGACCGATCAGCTGCTCTTTGATGGGAAGAAAAATACACTTCTTCCAAATAGAGACTTGGAACAAGGAACCACACAGGATATATTCTAACATTGTTTTCTGTTTTCTTACCTAGGTGCCATCCCTCGTAGCCTTTCTAAACATCAACTAGGAGGTAGTTCGTAGTTACTGCTGTAGTTATTAGTTTAGTTCAAAGTTAATTTAGTGCCTGTTAATGTTTGAGCCTGCATATTTGTAAATAATGGTGCAATCAGAAGATTTATAGTTTCTTTTTCATGATTATTGTATTCCAACCATCTAGTTTGTACATGATCATACAGTTCGACGCCATTTGTTCTCTTCCTTTCTGGAATGATAACCTGTGACTATTCCTACTTGTTCCAGAAAAGCATCTAGATTATCACTGAACAACTATGCTTCTGCTCAAGATGATACAATATGTGTGGGGATACGGGTAGGCTACACTAGCGCAAAACAAAACTTTCTACCGCGTAAACCAGGAATTGTTGTAGCAATAGATCACGAGATTACCCCTTGTCGCGCAGAACCGTAGAGGAAGTAGAGTCGATGCAGCGGAAGCAACTGTAGTCGTACTACCTTCTCCTCCTCGCGGTTCCCTCGAACAGTTCGTCTCCTCCCCGCGGTTCCCTCGGAGGATCGTCCAAGCGTCACAGCTGCAACGCCTCCAAGGTATCCACTTGTTCGGGGAGGAACGTCGCTCGTCCGGATTGCTAGATCCGAGCGAGCAACTTTAGGCGTGGGAGAGGTGACGACTAGGGTTTCAGAAACTCTAATTTGGCTTAACCCTAACACGTCCGTCCTCCTCCTTATATAGACGTCCCCATAATGGGTTTCTACGTTAGAGACCTATTAGGACTCAATGCCTAGTCTTGATTCTAATCCGAATTAAGCTCCTACCCCTTAAGTATGTGACTCTATAGGTTCACGCACGTTTAGACATGAACCAAGTACTCCTACTCAGTCACTAATTGGTAGCGGCCCCTAGCAGGATGTGCCAACTCCCAAACGTAAGTAAAGATCATATCGAACGAACCATCACAATGTTATGTATGCAACTCCATATTTGTCAAGCTCAAACTCGAGCTTGACAGCTCTTTCTCGATCATGTGTCTCAGAATGTTTTACTAGGTTAACTCTTTAACCTTAAATAGCAGGGCCATGTATTTCTAAATCCGATCACTCGAGGGGTCTTGAGATATCTCTCTCATCATATAGAGGGGCAAATCCCATCTCGATTGACCATAACTCGCATCATGCTTCATGACAAACAAGAAGGCAACATTTATGACTACCCAGTTACGGAGTAGCGTTCGGCAACCCCTAAGTAAATCATTTACACATATCAAGCACATACGACAATCTCAGGTCAAATGACATAGCACACACATTGTGTCTTAAGTTGGGTCTATCCAACCCCATGTTCCCTAAACAATTGGTTCAACATCTCTATGTCCATAACCCGTGAAACATGATCATCAACCAATACATATGCTAGTCTATTATTCATATGTGTCCTCACATGAGTTTCGACTAGGGACCAATTTAGAATAATCATTCAAAGTTAGTATGAGTTCCACAAACAAGTCACATACTTGTCAATCAATACAAATAATATTATTCAAGGAACATTTAATAAATTATGGATACAATGAAATATGATCATCCCTATGATTGCCACTAGGGCATATTTCTAACAACATGATCCCCTGTAATTATTCTGCTCGCTGACTCTTGTATTCATGTTGATTTGTAGTCATAATACAGGTGCTCTAATGATGATAGTCAAACGACAGGGGAACTGGCAGTGAAGGTGCATTCCCCTCCTTGATTTGATTTGATATTTGATAGTTGATACGTTTACTCCATTGCTTCCAAATTCACTTCTAGTTTGTACCCTTGTACCTCCTTTTGAATCATTGTCTTGCTGGGCACGAGATTCGTGTGTTATTGTTCTGATGAATGTGTTGTAGCTCTCGATGTTCATCAGTCTTGCTTCCTTCCATACAGAAGGCATGGTTGCCCAGCAGTAATGGAAGAAGAAGATTGCTCTACGTGTCCTGGGCCACATTTAATCTGCTTGCACATCCAAACACTCATCTCCTGTTTGAGCTACAGTGCCGTCTCATGGCTTCTGTTTTGTTCATGTGATACTTCAGCAGATGAGCTGACGTCTGAAGATGATGTAATGCAACTTACGGTGTGTCATCTACGTGTGGATCACCAACTGAAGCACACTCCTTTTTCCTTGGGCATTTTGACATGTAATCTTTCTTATGCATTCTACGGAAAATTGGACATTGGACGCTGTGAGGTTTCCTCCATGTACTGGAATTACAGCTTTATTGTGTGCATGCTTTTGCTGTTGCAAATTTAGAGTTAACCACCCATAGCTTGCATTTGCATTCATCTGTGAATGGTGAATAATACGAATCCACAATGAGAAATGGGAGACCTTTCTGAAGGGGAACTCTTGTGTTACTGTGCATACCATAAATAGCCGATTAGTTCAGCTAGTTCTCGCTAACCTAACTTGACCTGACTGGCAGGCAACGTAGCATTGTTAAGAAAGTTTGCAGAAAGTCCTTGCCATGGTTAAGGCTGGTAGGTCAATAAATTAGCAAAGCTATCATGATCAAGAAAGATGTGGTCAAGAGGGACTAGCTGTTCTGCGGACTGCAGACCTGGGTACCTTTCAAGCTTGAACTTCGACACATTTTTTACGCTGTCATATAATAGAAAAAGTGTCCCGAGTTTCATACCTTTGTGAAATTAATGCATGGACCAAATTTTAGGTGTCTGAGCTGATAAATTTTTAGAATTCCAAAATGTTTGAAGCCAGTCCAATAGGCCTGAATAGGAAAGCCGTGATTAGGACACTAAGGTTGGGCCAGGTTTCATATGGTCGGGTCTATTTTATTTAAGCCGGCAAGAACAAAGAACATCTGACAGTTTTAAGAGCAGCAGCCTTCACTGTGATGCATATTTCTTTATACTGATAATGCCATGAAGCTTGCACAGCGTGGTACTCAAGCTGTCATTTTGGACATAGGTAGAGTTAAACTTTCAAAATTTTGATTACCAATGTCTTTTGAAATATATGGATTAGATAGGTGAAATCATATGAATTTCACTCGAATTTACTTCCATCATATATATTTTTTGTTGGGTTTAATAAATGAGGACTTTTACAGTACCCTCAAATCAATTTGGACCGTCTATTTTAGTGGATCTAATGGTCCATATTAATCTATACTAGTTCTAAAATTCTGAATAGTAGAGGATAGTAGTAGTAGATTCAGGGTCAAACTTGACAAACTTTTCAACAAATCCTGCTGTTGAGAGGGTAATTTCAGAAAATAAAAAAGAGTAGCAAGGCCCAAGAGCCCATGGCCCGCGAGGTAGCACTCTAGCCCTAACTCCTGTGCTGGTTTGCGGAGCGGGCGGCAGGAGGTCCGGCACCACGACTGCGTGCCGGGCAGGGCGCATCTAGCGCGGGTGCGGGAGCACGTGCATGCGAAGCATGGCGGCGGCGACGCCGCCGCTGAGCAGCTCCTAGAAGCACGGCTCCGGGGAGCACCGCCGAGGGCATGCACCAGATGTGGCAGGTGCTCTCCGTGCCCACACCGTGCGTCGCACACCGCGTGGACCACCGACCCGCGATGAAGGACGTCGTCGCGCTGCTCACAGAGATCAGGTGCCTCGCGGCGGCGGATGACGCGAAGCCGCAGCGACAACGTTGACTGCTACTATGGCCGTGCCGGGGGCAGCGACGGGCGACCGGAGGGCTGGCGGCGACGGGCACAACGACACGCGACGCACGGGTATAGGGCAGGCAGGTGGCCTTGCATGGTTCGCCCTGAGGCGGCCTTGCGTGGTGCGCCGTCCGTCCGCGGCTCTGCGATAATACAAATCTTGCTCCTGTCGATCGAACTGGCTGCTGGCCAGATCGCCCTGATCCATTGATCACCATTCCTTAACCCACTTCATCCTCCTTGCGTAGCGTGGAGGAGTGAGCAGATCCAATAGGCGGTGGTTGCAGTGACGAAGGCTGGACACGGCGGAGCGGTGGCAGCGGCGTTCAGCTCCATCGAGTCAGGAATGTGTACGAATTAGGCTCCAATGAAGCACCTCATTCTCGACCATGGCTGATTCCACATACTCCGCCCGCTCCAGGATCTGGTGGCAGTTCTTAGTTTATTTGCTCGTCTCCATTTTCTACGGCATTTTTGTAGTAGAGTTCATGACTGCCCCTGTCTGGATCTCTGTTAAGGATGTATACCGACAGGGTGTTAGGAAACAAGTAGGCGATGAAAAAACAAATCTAGTTTGAGAAGATTCTTGATGTGATGACAAACGTTGGCTGTTTTGTTCCATGAAATTAAGAATTAATCATAGAGACTGAAGTTACTATTCAGCAGATAAAGGAATCTGGGTTTGTTTTCATTTTAGAAGCCTAAATGAACCTCAACTCAGGCAGGTTGGCGGTATTTTTTCTATCATTTTTTCTTGTGATCGTAGGGATGCCCCTGATACAATCTCTATTTTCACACAAGTAACCATTTGAAGCTTTGGAGGTAATGTCCATGTGGAGGAATTCTAGGATGCAATCCTATTCTTCAAGTACGTGAATTTGACACAGCTTAACATCAGAAATGAGTTGCTAACAAGGGAACTTCAGAACTCTTGTGATAACACTATGTCCTCCAAAATAGATTACAAATGGTTTTCGTTAGAGAAAATACAAACTTGGATATGATGCCAAATTAAACGTTGTACACAACTTTTTTTTTACTAGCAGCCATTGATTTTCTTCATATGTCTTATAAATTTAAAAGCAAACGCGACACATGAACTTCAACTAGGGTTTGTGTTCAAAAAGCTAAGTCGTGCATCATTTTACCTTCGAGTAACTTTTATTTTTTGAAAAAGAAGGTACTCATAAGTCGGATTCATCCATCCCTTGCAAATAGCTCATGGTTAGTTTGGAGTTCGTGAGTATAAAGTGATCCAACTGCAACTAGCAAGTACTTTGTACATGAAATTATCTACTACGATGTGGAGTCAATTTGATAATCTTATGCTGCCAAAGAAGACTAAAGTAGGCCTCACTGTGAGTCCACGACAGTACAGCTGCTTTCAGAATCGCAGTTGTTGCCTAGAGGCATTTACCCTGTTACCATGAACCTTCCCAACAGGAGTTTGGGAGACTGCAAAATCCACAGACACACAAAAATACTTCTATAGAAACGGTTAAAATAAATTTTATTTCTGCTCTGTACAACCCTGTATGTCTCAACCATTCCGCTTGATGATTTTGTACAGAAACCAGCAAGAACATGCATTGCATCAGTTACTGATTTTGTACAGAAACCAGCAAGAACACACAAAATTTAATGTTTAACACCTTATTGATTATTTGATTGAAGAACCCACAACCAGTGAAACTGACAGAAGATGCAAGCAGTAGCTAGTAGCAGTATAGCAGTGTTCTGTTCTATAGAACTGAAATATGAATGCTAGATTCCCTAAAAGATTGCAGCTAAAATTACAAAAAACTACAGGGGCTGTCAATATAACAGAACTGATTGCAAATTAAGTCACGTTAAGAAGGTTTCGAGACATACATCTATCTAAGATATATAGCTTGGGAAAGTAGAAAAAATTCAGAAGCATCGTTCACCTGTCCAAGGACAGCATCACCAACTGATTCTGCTATTAAGCACTAGTTCTAGTTCAGCTCTAATGCCTTGCCAACTGTAACCCAAAACAAAACCACTCCGATATCATGTCATCTAAACCATGATGCATGTGATGCTCACAAGAAAAGGGACAGACTTGCTGCATAATGGCAATGCACCAACACAAACCCATGTGGTCTTACAAGAAGTGAATTGCAGCGAACTGAAGTCGAAACAAGGCTGAGAAGCACCGGCTTGCCGGAGATAAGGAGGCGCAGAGTAAAAGATCCTCCCAGCGAGCGGCAAATGAACCCCGGCGACGAACGATGCTCCGACGCCTACACGACAGGGATGATGACGTGGGAACGAGCAGCGGACGATCACGACTTGCCGCGTTCGAGTAGTGGCGGATGGATGATGCTCCGGCGTGTGTGCGAGGGGGACGATGACATGAGAACGGGCAGCGAACGATTATGATCTGTGGCGTTCGAGCCAGTGGAGACGCGGCGGCGGGCGAGCAAGAGTGCACCGGCGGTGGAAGCATAAACATAGAGCAAACTAGGCAGGCGAGTGAGCAAAAATAGGGTGATCAATGGGAAAAGACGAATGCGCCCCAGAAATAAAGACTACATTGCCCTCGCAGATCAATGATCCGGTTTGATTTATACTATAATTTTACCAGTAGTAAAATGTACTGTAAAAAAAACTCTAATAAATATATTACAATAGAAAACAGTGGTCAAAGTTGTATTTTGGAGACCGTGCTAATGTCCAAAACTACAGCTTTTCCAAGAATCGGAGGGAGTATAACGCGGAGACACATTTTACAACAGGAGCTAATCAGTCAGACATAATTTGTATTCGTACAAAATGAACAGTCAACATCTGCGATGGCTATAGCTGTGTGCGGTTTCCTTGAGAAAATGAGAAGTGTGGCATTATGGAGAAAGTGTTTCAATACTTATCTCCACTGGACTTGACAAATCCGTAGTGTTTTCTAACCTTAGCTTGTTTATCACTTGTACCTATTACTTCCATTTTTCAGACCTGTTTCAGACAAGCATTTGGGATTATCACTGAACAACCATGCTTCTGCTCAGATATGATATGAGCCCTTTTGTCATTTTGCTCACTGACTAAGTCGCATTGTCCTCCCTTGATTTTATCTGATATTTGATGGTTGATACATTTTTGTTATCGATACCAAATTCAATTCTAGTTTGTACCCTCATACCTCCTTTCGAATCATTTGTCTTGTTCTGTACGCGATTCACTTCTTGTCCCCATGAATGTGTTTTTGCTCCATCAGTCCTGCTATCCTCTATACAGAAAGGCATGGTTGCCCAGCTCTAATGGAGGAAGAAGATTGTTGTACGTGCCCTGGACCAAATCCGTAATAAATTTAATTTAAGATAATTGAGATATGGTTTTTCCAGAATTTAAGAGAATTTCTATGATTATTTCTTAATCTTTTGTGATATCCATGTGGCGTAGAGTCAGCTACGGCATGGGCCTGACACGTGGCGTCATCCTGTCAGAATGGGAGTTCGATGTTAAATGGGGTAAAATATGTAATAAACTTCTTAAATTGGGTAAGGTAAAATATGGAATAAACTTCTTAAATTGGGTAACTCAAAGGAATTTTTCTTAAATAGGGTAACAGCTGTCACTCCATCACAAAATAGGGGGTAAAAAGTGGAATACAGTCTTTACTCTTCTATTCATGTTGATTTGGTATCATAATACAGGTGCTCTAATGATGACAACCAAAGCACAAGGGAATTGGCAGTGAAAGCGCATTTCCCTCCTTAAATTTATTTGATATTTGATAGTTGATATGTTTTGTTTCCCTCCTTCATGAATGTTTTGTAGCTCTCGTCATTCTTCGGGCTTCTATCCTCTATGCAGAAATTCATGGTTCCCCAGCAGCAATAGAAGAGGAAGATTGATATACATGTCCTGCACCACATGGAATCTGCTTGCACTCCTAATCACTCATCTCCTGTTTGAGCTACAGGTCCTGTTTCATGGCTTCTGTTTTGTTCATGTGATGCTTCAGCAGATGAGCTGACGTCTGAAGATGATGGAAACCTATCGTTGTAGTCTACGTGTGGATCATCACCAACTGAAGCACACTCCTTTTCCCTGGCCATTTCTATATGTAAGCTTTCTTATGCGTTATGGACAATTGGGCATTAGATGCTGTGGCATGAGACGTATCTTCTACGTACCAGGATTATAGCTTTATTTTATGCATGTTTTTGCTGTTGCAATTTAAGAGTTAACGACCCAGAGCTTGCATTTGCATTCATCTGTGAATGTTGAAAGAGACCATGCATAATCAAAACTAGGAGACCTTTCTGAAGGGTACTCTTATGTGCCGACTAGTTCTCGCTAACCTTGCATGTTAACCTGAGAGCTCTTTTACGGTATCCTGGAATAAATATGGACCATTCATTTATTTAAATCCGATGGCTCATTTTGTCTGATACTTCAATACCAGACTTAAGGAGTACCACCTCCAAAGACTTTAAAAAACTAAGAAGTACCCTAAGGTTAGGGATAAAACTGAAAATATAAAAATGGCTTTCTTTTTTTAAAATTAAATTTCGCATTTTTTTCAATCTTGCCCGTCGGCGCCCTGCTCGCCGGCACCCCGCCTACACGCTCCTCGGCCGGCCGCTCGCGTCCGCCTCGCCCTCCCGCCCCTCACCTGCGGGCGCCTCCGCCGGCCGCCCGCGCCCGCCTTGTCCCCCCCACGCCCCGCTCCCGAGCGCCTCGGCCGGCCCGCGCACGCCTCCTCCGCCGCTGTCGCGCCGTTCCTCGGCCACCGGCGCCGCTCCGCGCGCCACCTCCGTCGCTCCCTTCCTCGGCCGCCGCCGTCGCTCCCTTCCTCAGCCGCCACCGTCGCGCCGTTCCTCGGCCACCGGCGCCGCTCCGCGCGCCACCGCCGTCGCTCCCTTCCTCGGCCGCCGCCGTCGCTCCCTTCCTCAGCCGCCACCGTCGCGCCGTTCCTCGGCCACCGGCGCCGCTCCAGGCGCTGCCTCCATCGGCCGCCGCCACCGCCACGGGCGTCACTGGCCTGAGCTCGGCCACACCCGAGCTCCACCGGCCCAAGCTCCACCAGCCCCGAGCGCGGCCGACCCGAGCACGGCCGCCACTCTGAGCACGCGCTTGCAGGGAGAGGAGAGCCGATGGCGTTGGTTGCTCCGACGGCCAGGTGCGCCGGTGAGGAGAGGCGGCGGTGCGGGGGAGAGGAGAGGCGGCGGCGCGCGCCCGCAGGGAGAGGAGAGCCGGCGGCGTTGGCTGCTCCGGCAGCCCGGCGCGCTGGTGAGGAGAGGCGGGGCGGTGGAGCAACCAATGGGACAAGAAATGCTATAGTAGGTCTTTTTTACCCTTATAAATGAATGGTTAGATTAGATTGGTACTCCTATCTCAGTTTAGGAAGTACCGGGGTACAGTAAAAAATCTATAACCTGAAAGGCAGGTAACATAGCATTATTAAGCAGGTTTGCATAAAGTCCTTACCATGGTTAGGCTTAGGTCAATAAATTAGCAAAGCTATCATGATCAAGCAAGAGTGATCAAGAGGGACTAGCTGTTCTGGGGACTGCAGATTGGGGTACCTTCCAAGCCTGAACTTGGACATATTGTTTTATGCTGTCATACAATTGAAAAAACGTGTCCAAGTTCCATAGCTTTGTGCAACCAATGCATGAACCAAATTTCTGAGCAGCATCCTTTGTTGTAATGCACATTTCTTTATACTGAAGCTTGCACTACATGGTATAATGCAGAGAGACCCATTTGACAAGACGAGTTGATCAGTCAGACATAACGTGTATTCTTACAAAATAAGAAATCGGCATCTGCGATGGCTATGGCTGTGTGCAGTCTCCTTAGAAAATGACAACAATTGTGCGGCATTATGGAGAAAGTGTTTTGACCTTATGTCCACTGGACTTGACAAATCCATAATAATAAGCATAATTTGGCATGCTACTTTAGGTGACTGAGCGGGGAAACTTAGCTTGTTCATCACTGATACCTATTAATGTCATTTTCCCTACCTGTTTCAGACAAGCAATTGGGATCGATCACTGAAGAACTATGCTTCTGCTCAGATATGATATGAGCCCCTGTTGTGATTTTGCTTACTGATGAACTCACATTTCCCTCCTTAATTTTGTTTGTTATTTGATAGGTTGTACATTTTCTTCACTGATTCCAAAATTCAATACTAGTTTGTACCCTTGTACGTCCTTTCAAATCATTGTCATGTTCTGTATGCGATCCATGTGTTTATGTCCTATGAATGTGTTGTAGGCTTGTAGCTCTCGGCGTTCATCAGTCCTGCTATCTTCTATACAGAGAGGCATGGTTGCCCGGCAGTAATGGAAGAAGATGATTATTCTACGTGTCCTGGACCACATGCAATCTGCTTGCCAACCCAATCACTCATCTCCTAATTGAGCTACAGGTACTGTCTCATGACTTGTGTTTTGTTCATGTGATGATTTAGCAGATGAGCTGACGTCTGAAGATGATATAGTTTGCAGCCTATTGTTCCTCTCATGTGGATCACCAAGTGAAGCACGCTCCATTTCGTCGGGCATTTCGACATGTAAGCCTTCTTGTGCTATGGACAATTGGACATTGGATACTGTGAGGTATCCTCCGTGTACTGGAATGATAGCTTTTATTATGCATGCCTTTTCTATCGCTCCCTCTATTTTCAAATACTTGACCATGATTGACTTTGATCAGTCAAACATGAAAATCTCTCAACCAGTGATATATTTCTAAGTATATATTTTGATTATCGTGCACTTCAATAATATTGGGGTCTGAAGCCACCTATTAGTGACATATGATGGAGCATTTTATTAAAGGTCAAACTAAAATATGGCATTTTATTAAATCTCTACTAAGTCAAAGTTAAATTTTAAAAATTATGTAAAGTCAACTAGACTAAATATTTAAAAACAGAGGCGGTACAATTTAAGAGTTAACCACCCCGGGCTGCATTTGCATTCATCTGCGAGATAGGAGCATCCGCATCAGCTTCTCTAAATCCCATTCTCTATATCTTTATATAGGGAGTTTCTCTAAAAGATTCCTTCTCTATATCTCTTCACGCTCCATCAGTTTCTTCAAATCTCAGTCCCTATGTCTCACAAACTATATTTTATCGATATTCTATAACTACCACATTATTTTCAACGGCTATTTTTCGCAACGGATATATTTCGAACGGCGTTTTTTCTCAACGGCTATTTTTTCGAACGGCTAATTTTCAACGGATATATGTGATTTACTTTCCTGTTTAATGAAAAGATATGCAAGGCTCCTACATGTCTCTAAAAAGAATAAAATAAGTATAACATGTTCTATACAAAACCAGCAACTTCCACCTAATGTTTTCACCAGAACAAGAACATATATAGCCTCAGGGAACACAACAAGTGGCTATTGCTACCCATGTATAAGTTTAGTGTTCAAAATTTCACTAAACCGATTTCCCAATCCACTCCAGTTCACCAAAAAGAATCGCATCAAAGTCAACGCAGCACAAACCAATAATCATGAACACTAGCATTAGGTATATTTCATAATAATTGCCTAATGAGAGATGACACAAACTGTAGTGTTGCTATTCTTCTCCAGCCTTGATGCTTTCGGTTTCGTATCTTTGCCATCTTCGTCGCCACATCACCATCTTCTACAAAATTTTCAACATCAACTTGTTCGATCTTATCAGCGAAGTGCTTTTTGTGGCCTTCCCCTCCTCTTTCTTGTAGGCACAACTTGTTCACCACTGCTTCCTTTGTCTTCATGGCTCCTGACAATGGTTGGCTTCCTTCCTCCGCCTCTTCCTTTACTCATTGATTCAAGACAGCAGTAGCAAGATTGGTTTGGACAATCACTGAAGCTGCTGCTTATGCTTATCTGATTGCTTGCTGAAAGTGAGGTATTTCACAGAGATGCCTTGTGCTCCGATAACCCAGCCAAATATATGCTAGAAGTCTGCAGTATTAGTATCAAGACCATGCTGTGTTACATCTAACTAGTTCAAGATTAAATTAAATCTTAATTCTTATTGAGTTGTTGGAGCCTGGGACAAGCAGAATTATATAATCATAAAAGAACTTGTTTTGGTGACTTAAACCTTCAGGAATGAACCACTAGCGCATACGCTCAAGGTGCCCAATTCTTGACATTAGGAAGCAACTAATCCATGCACATCTTTGCAAAACATAATCTTGAGCTCTCCAGATGCCACTAGATAAGACAAGAACACCCTTAATTGCATATCCGGACAATTTAAAGATGAGCATTTCAATACAAAATTGACCAAACAACCGACACGCATTTTCCGGAAACGGAACTAGCATAATTTCGAGCACGATTGGTTGATTAATCGGACTATCAGCTAAAGAGACCAAAAATCTCCCATTTGAGCGACTCCATTTCTGTACTATCACCAACTAAAATTTGTGCGCGAGAGAGAACTGACCGGTCCTAGTTCGGTGAGGATGACGCCCGCCAGGGAGAGGATGAATCCGCCGCAAGCAGCATCGACACCGAAGCCAGAGCCGCCGCGGCCGATTTCCACGACGCCCCCCAAAGAGGAGGACGTGGAGGCGATGAGCAGAAGGGAGCGGCGGTGGATCCGCGATGAAGGCGGCGGCAGCGGCGACGGCGGCGACCTCGGAGATGACGATGACGACGAAGACGAGGTGCTGGATCACCGCAGGGCCTTCATCATCCTCCCCGCTCTTGCTCGGACTGGATCTGCGTGGAGGCAGACGAACTTGCTCGGGGACAACGGCGAGGAGGACGGAGGCGCTAAACGGGCTCCGGCCCTTGCTCGGGGACGATGGCGAGGAGGAGCGAGGCGTAGAACGACGGGGATTTGGTGCGCTGCAGAACGGCGGGGCGACTTGCACGAGGCAGAATGGCGGGGTGGAGGTCTCCGGAGTGGCGGTTGCAAATTGCAGAATGGAGAGAAGTTTGCTAGAAATGGGGACGCGGAGAGGGCGGATGTAGAATGAGATAGGATGCAGAACGGAATAGGGAAGCTGCTGGGAAGGGCTTTTTGATGATTTAAGCTATTTTTTTACTATAAGAAACCGGATACATAAGCTGCTGCGGATGCTCTAAACCATCCACTATCGAAGACTGGCAGACCTTGCTGAAGGGGGTACTCTTGCGTTACCTTTTAAGCCTGAACTTGGACACATTTTTCTTGCTATCATAGAATTGAAAGTTAAAACGTGTCCAAGTTTCATTCCTTTGTGCAACTAATACCTGGACCAAATTTGTAAACTTATCTGACAGAGAATATTTCAGAAGTCTACAGTGTTAAACCAAGTCCAGTATTAAGGTTGGACCATGTTTCATTTGCTCGGGTTTATTTTATTTGAGGGCCTCTGTATTTTTTTGGACTGGCAGTCATGCACATTTCCTAACACCGATAATAATGCCGTGAAGCTTGTAAGACGTGTTATGCTGAGTCGCCCATTTTACAACACGAGTTGATCAGTCAAACATTAGTTGTGCTCTTACAAAGTGAGCAATCAACATCGGTGATGGCTATGGTTGTATGTGTGGTTTCCCCGAGAAAATGACACCAATCGTGAGGCATTATGCAGAAAATGCTTTGATCCATATCTCCACTGGACTTGACAATTTCATAGTATATTGTAAACTTAGCTTCTTTATTACTCTTATTAGTATCCCAAATTTGTGCTTTTCTAGAGTGCAAAGATGCACACAACCTGCACATACTATAACCTGCACATACGACACTCAAAACTACCACATGCCATATCTGCATACAAGTTTCCTAAACACGAAAATTACTACAGGTTGGCCCCTCAAAACAAAAAATGACCGAATGCTCCAAAACCTTTGGAGCGCAGGCACGCGCTGTCCCACGACGTGCATATTTCCCGATAGCAAATGAGGTTCTCACTTGGCGCTGCCAGCCATCCGAGCCGAGTTCGGTTCTCAAATATTGTGTTCTTGAGCTAGTTCAGTTTCCTCGTGTCTGCAGAGAGATGAAACGACTCCTTGCACAGTGTCATTCTCCACGCATCTGTTACATTAGCAGCTTCTTTTTTTGAAACTGTTACATTAGCAGCTTCTTCTTTTTGAAACTGTTACATTAGCAAATTAATCCTATGCTAACCAAGGTCAACAATTACAAAGTGAAATGAAGAAGAGCAAACCATTTCAAGAAAAAGTTGCAAACTTTGGTGTATTTCTGAAATCTAGCACACAGTTACGGTCATGTATCATATCAGCACGGAGACGACGCAGCAAACAAAGAACGAAAAACAACATGGGCTATATGTCAATTAGACAATTAATCTCCCCTCCTGTACCTACCATTCACAGCTTTTTCACACTCCTGTGATGCATCGGATTAATTAACAACCAGCAGCAACATATCGATCCTAAACTCCAAGCACACCACCATCAAAAGAAGAAGAAAAAGTCAAAAGAATAGTGAATCTCTCCCGGCATGTACAGATCAAGTGATCTTGGAAGAACTCCTGAATCCTTGGATCAGCAGGCAGAACCCCTGCCCCCGATGGCGCTCCTCTTCTCTGCTTCTGTCGCTGGCCGCGCCCCGGCGCTGGTAGCTTCTCATGTTCCTGCTCGTCGTCGCCGCCGTCGTCGTCCGTCCACAGCCTTGTCTCAGACGTGGCCCCGCGTGTGGAACGTGAAGACGGCGCAGGAGGAAGAAGCGGATGGGTCGGCCGCGTTGAAGAGCCAGCCGTGCAGGTCCCACGTCATGTCCACCGGCGCGCCGCCGTCCAGGAAGAGGGTGTGGCTGCCGCGGAAGTTCCACCGCAGCCACCGCAGCTGCACCACCTTCCGGCCGTCCACGCTCACCCACGCCTCCGCGTCGCCCTCCAGCCCGACGCCGATCTGGTGCTCCCGCGCCGGACTCCAAGAACCGCGCCTTGGTGGACCAGCACCCGCACCCGACGAACCGCTCCCGCCGCCGCGCCATCCGCGACCCGGCGATCGGGTATCCCGGCCGTGCAGACGCTCGACGTAGCCCCGGCTCATGTCGCCCAGCAGGAGAACGAACTCGGCGTCGGCGACGATGGCGACGTAGAACCCGGAGACGGGCTCGAGGCCCGCGCCGTACTGCGCCGCCGCGTAGTCCCAGAACACGCCCACCACGCAGCTGCCGGCGGTGAACGTGCCGCTCCCTTTCCTCCTGTGCAGGTGCCGCGGCGCGGCGGCGCCGCCCCCGGCACCGGCGCGGTGCCGCGATGCGGCGGCGTCGTGGACGGCGACGGAGAGCGCAGGCCCGTCGAGCGACCGCGACCACGTCACGTCGATGAGCAGGTCCTTCCCGGACACCGAGAGCCGCGACCGGTACACGCTCGTCACCCGCGCTCATCATTGCCGCCCTCCCCCCGCCGCCGACCTCCGCCGCCGCCGCAGCATTGGCAGCGGCGGACCCGGAGCAGGCGACGTCGGAGATCCGCACCGCGTGCTCCCTGAAGCACGACACCAGGTCCTTCATACCCACTCTCGCGTGCACCCACGCCACGATCAGGAATTCTTCGGCCGCGCGCCTACCACTACCGGGCGTGTCGGGATGGGTTTGGGGATATCGACGTGACTGGCATTTTGCTGATGGCGATGGGCATTAGGAGAGACGAGAGAAAGATAGAGACGGGAAGGGAATGAAGCATGGGTTCGGTAATCGCAGGAGAAAGGTCTCTTAATTGGGAAGACTGACAGGCCGTAGGCTGGTGCTTACATGGTAGGTATAAAATCTTTACCTTTCCTCTCCCGTCTCTTCTCTCTGTCGACAACTAATGTGTAACCTAGTATACTTCTAGGGTGCGGTGCGCCCAAACCCTATTATTTTTAAGTTGATTGAAATTTTATTATTTTTAAGTCGGCAATTTTGGATATTGATTTTTTTATCTAGCTAATTGAGTAGTTATATATTTTAGAAATTATATGCAGATAAGTAGCATATTTTAAAACCTAAAGTTATAGAAATTCTTTTTGTACAATTATATGTTTGATGATATGCAACTTGATCAACTAAGAAATAATAATTTTCTCAAATAACTAAGAAATAGCGAATTGTATTGTCTTCAGGTTTCTCGAGTGTGAGGAGAAAGGCAGAGGCAAAGGCATCTCTTCTGTTACTTGCTTTCCTAAATGCCCACTGAAACTTCACAAACGAAACGGCCGGCACCTGTAGCTAGCAGCAAAAGGAAAATGGAAGCCGACTAGCCGAGTAGACCGAGATGGGCCACGTCCATGCGCCACGCACGTACGGAATCAGTGGAGGGAAAAATCGTGTCGCAGCAAGTACCATCGATGCGGTACTCTTACGACCGTTGGATGGGCCACAGGTCTGTGACGCATATGCGTTGCAATACGGGGAGCTACCCAGTAGGTAGGGTATTGTAGCGATTGTCACTGTCAGCCACGTACGGCTGTCGTTGCATCTGAACCCTCAATGTTCTTCCATATACGTTTGCGGTGGATGGATTCTAAGCGGATTTACAGAATTGCTATGTTCGAAAATTGACAGAAATGTTTGAATTCAGGCACGGTCCCACGGCATATTTGGTTCAAGGTTATTCTTACCGCAACGAATCTTAGACAGAGTATAACTACTATAAAAATATGATTAATAAAATTTTAACTAAAAATATGTTAAAAGATGATAAAAAAAATTAAGTCCATAATATGTGAACCATATACAAGGTGTGATAAATCACAACTATTATATAAACTAAATATATACTTAAAAAATATAACACATCTAAATTAAACATAATAAATTATGACTAAGAACCAAACAACCCTCATCATTTTCCCACGACCTTACGCTCAAACTTCAAACCAAGGCGCGGTACACTGGTGCCGCTAGTAACTGCAGGGATCACAACCCAGGAGGAGGCCAGGACCCCAAAGTGAAAATTCCAAACGACGATTGGCCGTGGGGTCCAGCAAGCCGACACGTATGGGAGCCACTGGCTGCAGCCGAGCGCGCGGCTGGGGACGGGGCGGGGCAGCCGTCCCGCGAGCACGAACTTGCCCGCCCCACGCGCGCGCGCGCGCCCCCCAGCCTGCACGATGAAAGCGAGGCACTCGTAGGTTTCAGAGCCGGGACCTTCCCTTCCCTTCCCCTCGGTCGCACATGGGGAGTTGCTAGGCGTCGGACGTCCGATCCGATACCACGATCGGACGCCCAGCCAGCCGTTCGATTGGAGTGTGAGTAGCCGTTCGATTTCTTTCCCTCAGCTCGCACCACATCCATCCCCCACAGCATTCCACCTGAGGCAGTGCTCTCAAACAACTGCCGCTGGATCGTGCTTCTTCGAGCTCATGGACGCCGGGTCGCTCCACGGCGTCCTCTGCCGCTGGGCTGTCCTCTGAGGCCACCACCGCCGACGGGGCCATCGCCGGCCAGCAGGCTGCCGTCAGCCTCCTCCTCTGACCTCCACAGCCCCCCTCCTCGCGCCCCTCTCCGCCCGTGCGCGCGCGCGCTCGTCGCAACCGCCGCTGGCCACCCTCCCCACCCAGACTCCGTCGGCCACCGGCGCCGGTCGCCGGCGCAGCGAGCCCAGGCCACCGGCCGACTCCACCACCACCTCTGCCCCCCTCCTGCGCTGTTTCCCCACCGGCGCCTGCCCCAGGCCGAGCGGTGCCGCCGCCGCTCGCCCGATCTGCCCGAGGTGCCGCCAGTGGCAGCGGCCGTCGCCACCGAACGCGATTGGTGTGATTGGCATGTAAAGGTGAGGGTGGAGGTGTGCGTGGTGGAGGCGGAGGAGCACGCGCCGGTGCGGTGGGTTCCGAGGCCGAGGCGGCGGCGCTCGGCAAGCTCCGGCACCCCAACCTGCTCCGGCAAGCTCCGGCACCCCAACCATGGGCCCCTGAATGCCATTTGTGCTTTTTGATCCTTTTTTGGGCTCGTCTTTGGGGGATTAGAGTGTTTCGGTGGTTGGATTCTGAGTAGAACGAATCGGAGATAGACGCTTTTCTTGTGTTTCTTGAGGCGATTTCTTTATGTTATTGTTGCTTTGCTTGAGGAGGGCCTTGACGCCTCAAGGATTTTGACGCCTTATCCATTGATCTTGTTTGTGTTGGGATCTCTTGCAGATAACTTAGGGCCGTAGGGTTCGAGTTGATATTGGGACGAATAGAAGAAGCGTGATTAGAACTGAGCAAAAGACGTATGAATTTTGGGCCATTTCTTGTTCATGCGTTCTCCGATCTCCTCCCGAGCTTGAAGCTTTGCGTTGCTACTTTTCTTGATTTGTTCATACTCCAGTTTGTTGTTCTTGATTTCTGTTTAATGATGGAGATTAATCCGCTTGTTTTTCATGCTCCAAAAAGTCCGGTACAAGTCTGCCTTTTTTTTCCTTCATTTGTTACACGTTGATATGCAATATGCAATCGTAGATATGGTTTTAAGAGTTAAACTGTTTACACATACATCTGCACTTTGGAATCACAAGCATTGCTATGCTAGTTAAGATTGTGCTAGCAGTGCATCATTAACACAATCCTGTCCATTGCAAGTTCGAATGATTAGCTGAGGGATATGCTCATTTGCGACATTGCTGTGGTTCCAAAATCCTCACATTCGAATAAACATCATGGGTGTTCCTAATTTTTATATATGTTCAGTTTCAAAATATGGTGTATGGATCCTCAGCTCATAGACTGTGTACAGAACCTTTGCAATTTTCATATATATGTTCACTTCGTACCCTTGTAGGTTGGAGTTGTTGGTTAACTGAGAGATATGAGACACATATTTTTAGTTTATATATGTTCAGTTTTTTAAAAGACTGTATACATCTTAAACCAATTTATCTTGGTGTACTAGTCTGATTCCTTACTATTTTTTCCTGTGACAGATTGATGTAGAGAATCATGTGATAACAAGAGATTCATGAGGCTGGTGCAGTTCTCGCCGAGGGAAAAGAAAGAGCTCAAGGAGGTTGCTAAAAGCACTCCAAATTACAAAACCTGCAAAACAGCAGTAAAACACTTCGATCCAAAAATTGCTCCTGCAAAAGAGCAAAAGGTCCTTGTGTTTTTTTTGCTGCAATGTTTGATCATGTATGATTCATCTGACTTCTCTGTCCTGCTTGATCATTTGTATGGACAAGGATTCATATAATCTAATAGTTCGTATCAGTGTATTGTTGTAAAAGGTATTATTCAATTTTAATGAAATGAGTATTTTTCATATTGTTGTATCATGAACTTGGTCAATTATGATGAATACTTTGATGAAAACACGATTTAATATGCTGTTGTGAGCACACTAGCTTCAAAGTTGAAAATGCTGTAGGGGAGTAAGAATGCAGCTTGGACATGGGAAGATGATTCGAGGTTTAGATTTGCGATTTCTGTCATGTATGTATGGAAGTTTCCTGACCGAGATAAAAGAATTTGGTGTGCTTGTTCTGTTTATATGCTATTAGTTCACTAGTCTGAAATTATAGAAAGGATAGTTTTTATGGGGATTTGGAAGTAGAAAAAAAGTGAAAACTGATGTGAAATATGATTGAATCACGTATGAACATTGCTATGCCTAAACACCATGATGATGCCTTTTTTTAGATTTCCAGATTTGCTCCTGGGCATAACATTCTTAAGCCATGTGTCTTCTACCCTCTGGATAAGTTGGTTATACTTGTGAGATGCTCTTTTATGCCAAAAGCTCTGTTTAAAACCTGCTGGAATCAAAATTTGGTTGAATTTGGCTTTTAAACCTTTTTGGAGCTGAACCTAGTGAATTTAATCATTAACCTATTTCCACTAACTCAAATTGGTTGAAACTTGGGCAGAAGGTGGTTGACAGCATATTCTTGTAACCTAGATATTTTCAAATTTTCCCTACTTCTAGAAGTGTATGAATTCTGCAATTTGGTTCAGGTTTAGCAAAAGTTCAGAAATGTTGTTCTGCAAACTGGTACTCAACTGTTCGGTGGAATGTCCTGAAAATTTAAACCTGGGTTCCCTAAATTGTTATGCACCTCCTGTAAAATTTTCAGAATTTTTGGAACCATTTTGAAGGTAGTTACAGTTCAAATGCCATTTGAGGCAGATTTGAAGTTTTGAGCAAAATTTGATCAAAATGAATTGCGGATAAGGCATAACTGCGGGTTGATTTTTGGAAGATCTAAAGTGATCATTCCACATAAAATAAAATCAATCTTTCGTGTTATAAACATGTATGAACGAGAGATGTAAGCACATTATGCTGAAACTAAGTCGGAATTCGTAACATTTATGAAACCTATCATAAACATGTATGAAAGGGTGATGTAAGGACATTATGCTGAAACTAAGTCGGAATTCGTAACATTTATGAAACCTGTCATAAACATGTATGAAAGGGAGATGTAAGGACATTATGCTGAAAACTAAGTCGGAATTCGTAACATTTATGAAACCTGTCATAAACATGTATGAAAGGGAGATGTAAGGACATTATGCTGAAACTAAGTCGGAATTCGTAACATTTATGAAACCTGTCATAAACATGTATGAAAGGGTGATGTAAGGACATTATGCTGAAACTAAGTCGGAATTCGTAACATTTATGAAACCTGTCATAAACATGTATGAAAGGGAGATGTAAGGACATTATGCTGAAACTAAGTCGGAATTCGTAACATTTATGAAACCTGTCATAAACATGTATGAAAGGGAGATGTAAGGACATTATGCTGAAACTAAGTCGGAATTCGTAACATTTATGAAACATGTCATAAACATGTATGAAAGGAAGATGTAAGGACATTATGCTGAAACTAAGTCGGAATTCGTAACATTTATGAAACCTGTCATAAACATGTATGAAACGGAGATGTAAGGACAATATGCTGAAACTGAGTCGGAATTCGTAACAGTTATGAAACCTATCATAAACATGTATGAAAGGGAGATGTAAGGACATTATACTGAAACTAAGTCGGAATTCGTAACATTTATGAAACCTGTCATAAACATGTATGAAACGGAGATGTAAGGATAATATGCTGAAACTGAGTCGGAATTCGTAACAGTTATGAAACCTATCATAAACATGTATGAAAGGGAGATGTAAGGACATTATGCTGAAACTAACTCAGAATTCGTAACAGTTATGAAACCTATCATAAACATGTATGAAAGGGAGATGTAAGGACATTATGTTGAAACTAAGTCGGACATTATGCTGAAATTAAGTCGAAATTTGTAACATTTATGAAACCTATCATAAACATGTATGAAAGGGAGATGTAAGGACATTATGCTGAAACTAAGTCGGAATTCGTAACATTTATGAAACCTGTCATAAACATGAATGAAAGGGAGATGTAAGGACATTATGCTGAAACTAAATCGGAATTCGTAACATTTATGAAACCTGTCATAAACATGTATGAATTGCGGATAAGGCATAACTGAAACATATTCGAAATCGATATGAGAGGTGGACTGCGGATAAGGCATAACTGCGGGTTGATTTTAATGAACGCAAGGTTCTAGATGCAAAAATGACGGAACAAGATGGTGTGATAATCTGGACCGAACAGTCCATAATTTAGTTTCTATGTTTCCACTGAAACTTAGTTTTCACGGGATACTTTTTCCAGTTTTAGAGAGTCCAGGAGTCGTTTAGGCCAAGTTCACAAAATTAATAAAATGTTTAGAGTGAATGTTTTGGATAGCTTCACAATCTCATATCGACCAAAGATGTTTCATTGAGTATCAGGACAACCTGAATGTAAAAAACAAAGTGTAATTGATTTCCGTAATTGTTAAGAACAAAATGTTAAACTTTTAGATTCTCCATTCGATAGCAATGACGTGAGAAATGATGAATTAGACTGCATGCATCAGGAATCAGCTCAAATGACCTCCAAATAGCTACAACAATGCATCGGTCATAAAAACAATACTAATATTACTGAAAATTACATCTAACTCATCTCATACATTATTTTTTGTATTCTGGAACCTCAAATATAAAAGAATGAAAATATACAATTTCATACCGAAGGAATAAAATCAACTAAAAATCCGAATCGGTGCAATGAAGCAACACATACCATACAAATCAAGCACTCTACTTAGAAACAAACCAAAATTAATCCCCAAATCCCTACCCGTACATAGTCCTTCTTCTAGATCTGGAGGGGACATGCTTGGGGGCTTGGATCTTGGGCGGCCCGAGAGCGGCGGCGGATCCGGGGGAGTGGCGTGCTGAGCGGCCGGGACGCTGGAGCGGCGGCCGGAGAGAAGGCCGGCGAATCCGAGCAGCTGCGGCGGCGCAGCGCTCGGCGGGTGACACGGGTGCGTGGTGCTGCGGAGGAGGTGGCCGGAGGAGCGATGGCAGCCGGCGCAGGGGCGCACGGGGGAAGCTCCGGGTGGCGCTCAAACTTGGGCAGGGGCACGCGGCGGCGCGGCTCAGCCGAGGAGCGGAGGCGCGCGTGGAGAGGCAGCAGCGTGCTGGAGAAGCGGAGCCGAGAAGTGGAGCAGCGTGTGTCGTTCTGGGCTTCACGTGATGGCAGGCTGGCAGCTCAGTGGATAAGAGCGGTGGCATTTTCCCTGTAATTGTTTCTGAAATCTCGGCCGTTGGTTCCTGCCACGCGAATGGCGCGATACGCGTCCGACGAATCCTGTGATCGGACGTCCGACGCAAAACACTTTCCCTCGCACATGTGCCTGCTGCGGAATTAAATAGAGAACTGTGCTGCTGCTGCTGCTTCTGCTGCAGATCTCGCGGCGCCCGCCCCGAAACGCTTTCAGTTAATTGGGAGCGGCGCTGTTGCTTGTGGCGCAGGGAACAGGGAACAGGGGGCTCCAATCAATGGCTATCGCGCGTACAACACCGCCGCTCCGATCCTGCCTCTACGTTGATGCACTATGTTCTAGTACTAGCCGAGAAGAGATCCTCTCGCTGGCGTTTATATTTTGTGCATTCCGGCGCGAGGCCCGCGGAATTCAGTTCGGTGGTTCATCCCCGGCAGGCACGTTCTCCTTTCTCCCGCGGAAGCATCAATCCGGCACGCTTCAGGTAAACAAATACGGCTACGAAACACCTTTTGCCTTTGCGAGTTCAGCGCAGCAACACAAAACCATGTGACCGGCCGGGTCCGCCTGGGCTTAGCTAGCAGCTGGAGCGTTGGGACACGCAAGATTCATGTGTAACTTAATACTTTTGCATATATTAATTAATTAAATCCATATCATCAGCGTGTCCCAGAGTGAGCTAGAGAAAGTACGATCTGTTTTTGTCTTGTTCCCTCTTCGATCGATCGAGATACCATGTAGTCATTGACTAATAATGAGCGGCCACAGAAATTAAAACTTTGTACTCGTATGCAGCCGCATGTTCTCGTTTATATATAGTTGCTTCAACTACCGGGATCAAGTACTACACATGTCCTTTCAGCTTCATCTGTATCGCGCTTGATTGTTCTTTTCTACATGCATACAAGATTAGAAGTACTAAAATCTCAGCACTTGCTGCAGTGCATGTGCCCACCCATCAGGAATCCTTCGGAAAATAGAGATAATGCAATGATAAGCAAGTATAAACCGTGATCTATAAATATTACTCACTCTATTTTATTATATTTATTTTTAGTTTACCATACGCACAAACAAAAAAACTAAATCTAAACAAAATTTAATACAATATAATATTAAATAACATACTACAACCAATCAGTAATTTCTGAAGCAACTAAACAGACAGACAAAGTGAAAACATTGCAATAATTACACACTTGATTTCCTCAATGGACATACACTCTCTAGTTTAAAAAAGTTGACGTTTTAGATAATATTTAGGATACCAAGGCAAGGTTAATTAGAGGTTATTTTTACTATTCTGCCCTTAGTAAATGTAAGAAGCGTTGGGCTCATTCATTGAAACAACAAAGCCTACTAGCCCAAGTGGTGGGCAATTGTTTCCTGAAACAGGAGACCTAGGTTTGAATTCTGCTGCTCTCATTCCTTTTTTCTACTGTGCGAGGCCTTTTGTCTGCGCCAAAACTTTCGTTAGCTGGACATATATTGTTTGGCCGGGGCAGTCTCTTCGCGTACCCTTTCATGGCACCAATTTTTTTAGCTCATGATTAAATACTCCTTACTCGCCGAGTTGCTAGCCACATACACCTAATACACCGTACTCAAGCTCTTGTAATTGCTTTCTTCTCTCACCACACTAGAGAAAACATGGCAAATAGATTAGGAGGAAGGAGATCACCAATGTATATAAATATGAACACGCCACCTGGAGAGATTATTCTAGCCATGGGATAGATCTGAACATGCTACCTGAAGAGATTATTCCTAGCATGGCATAGATTTGAACATCAAACCACCGAAAGAAAATGGTACACACTCTCGCTTTCTTTGTCTCTTTCAGTTTGATTCAACTTTTTGTCATGCAACATGTTTCTCGTTTCTAATTATTTTGATGTTTAATTAGGCTCTTTTACTCGTGCATAATTTATGTCTAAACCTGATAATACATGTTTTGGCACTTTAGATGCTAATGACAATGCTTTGGACCATGTGGTGGTTATAGACATGGAACCACTAGAACAAAATGGTAAGCGCGCGCGCGCGCACACACACACACTCTCTCTCTCTTTTGTTTGGACCTTTTTTACTTGAACAACATTTTTTTTGTAAATTTGATTATTATTGCACATGCTTTGGCACTCTAGCTAGCGGCAATGGTTCGCACGATGGAATGAATGTGAACATGGAGTCACTAGAACAAAATTGTAAGCACTCTCTCTCTCTCTCTCTTGAGTTAATTGGTCCTTTTTTACTTGAGCAACTTTTTTTGTTAGCACTCTCAAAATCTCTGTATACATCTTTTTGAGTTTGATTCAACTTTTTGGATGTAGGCATCAAAGATGTGCCTAATGCTATACGAAGGCAAATATTTCAAGCTTTGCTAGCAAAAAACATCCATGGAAAAGTTGAAGCATCATGCTACCGGGGAAGTTGATGCATCATTCTCGATAAAAGTCCAAACAGTTCAACGAATTTGGAAACAAGGTAAAGGTAATCTCTCTCAAGGCATTACAATTGATGTTTCTAATAGAAAGTGCAACTCTGGTCGTAAGCGAGTCTAAGTAGATCTATCCGTGCTACGTTAAGTTTCTTTTTCTAATCAAACAACACTAGAAGATGTACGTGCTAGCTTACATGTGAGTAAGGGCATGTTGTTGGCAATGAAACGAGAAGGTCTCGTAAAGCGTCACTCAAACAGCATAAAACCATAGCTAACAAATGAAAACAAGAAAAATAGGCGACGGGTGTGTATCTATGCTTGAACCAAGTAGCATACCAAATAACCCAATGTTCAAGGACTATTTGATGTTGTTTCTATTGATGAAAATTATTCAATCTTACAAGAAAAATAGAGAGATATCATACACTTTCAGAAGAAGATGAGCCAACACAGATGTGTAAAAGCAAGAACTTCATCCATACAATTATGTTCTCGTGTGTTGTCGCCCGTCCAAAGTTTGATTCTGATGGAAATTGCACGTTTGATGGGAAAATTGGGTGCTTCCCTTTTGTTACTTATGAACCTGCTAAGATAACAATTGTAAACCGGGTTGCTAGGACAATGGTAATAAAGCATATCATTGTTATAAAGGAAGTCTCTAGAACTTATATGATCGATAAGATATTGCCTGTGTGAGTCATGTGAGGACTTGACAATATTTGTGATGAATATTTTGCCATCTTATGTGGAATTGATTCTTTTGGTTGCATGAATTCGAGGTTTGAATTACTTATTGTGTGTTTGATAAGTTTGAGTTTCTCAATTTGTCTCAAGGAAAAATTGAGTGGATGAAGGTTTTTTCTCGACTGACTTGGGTCAAGTTGAAGACTTGTGCTCGCAACGCTTTGCTTAGTCTATTGTGTGCAGGTGCGAGTTGGGTGCGGCGATGGTTCAGCCATATGGACCGGCATGAGGCTTGGAGGGCTGAGATGCGGTCAAGGAGGTGGCGACGACATCGTGCGGCTTAAAAGCATGTACGCGGAGGACAAGAAAGCGGGTGGAGACGAGACGTGAGGACCAAGTCAGTACGAGGGCGTTTTGGTAAAAACACGAAATCTACCGAAGCATAACCAAAAAACTGCGGCGGAGGCCGGGAAGTGGTTTAGGGTTAGTTGCTTAGGGTAGAAGGAGAGGATAGATGGTGGATGGATCACTTAGATTCTTTGTGATGCGTGCTAAGTGCCAATGCCATCTAAGTGGGCTTAAGGCCCAAGTGGTGGGAGGTATGCCTCCACCACTATAAAAGGAGGGGTAAAAGGTGCTTATCCCTTAACCCTTTTGATTAGCTTTTGAGAGCTGCACTTTGAAGAGTGCTTTGCCTAGATGAGAGGCTTGTAAACTCCAAAGAAAACCCACGAAAATCGAATACAAAAAGATTTCTTCAATCCCTATGTGTTCTTGAGTCATTCATTCTTCGAATCTTTTTGATTTTCGTTTTCTTGCCTTCTTGGTGGTTTGATTCGTGGTATGGCAAGTAAGTGATGGGGAGATCACCTCTGGACTGATCCCATCCAAGCATATCCAAGGATCAACCCTTTTTGATTTTGAGTTTTCTTGAAGAAGAAGCCAAGAAATGGGGTTTTGTGATTGAGTCATGAAGATGTTTTGATTCTGTGATTTGGGGCTTGGAATAGGTTGTTGGGACATGTGAGATGATGCCATATTGATTTGAGATCAAGATTCCTCACGAGCTTCCTTTCCCCTCAAAATTCCTCTTTTCTTCATTTTTAGGGCCGATTGACGAAAAATGGGTAAAGGTCTTAACTTGAGAAGTTTTTATAAAGATCAATACTTGATCTAGATTCACATGACCTTCCTACACCTCTCTACAAATTTTGGTTGAATTTGGTTGGGTAGATTTTGAATTAGCCAAAAAGTTGGATCGAAATCTCAGTTTTGAACCTGACTGTTCTTCTGCAGAATTCTTCGAAAGTCTTCAAAGTCTTCAGAAATCCCGGTGCTTCCGATTCTTTAATCTCGGAACTACCGAGATTCACTTCTGTTTTTGCTTGCTGAGTTCTTCAATTTCTTCAGAAATCCCGGTGCTTCCGATTCTTCAATCTCGGAACTACCGAGATTCACTTCTGTTCTTGCCTGCTGAAAACAGTACCAAACTCGGTTCAACCGAAAAATTCCCGGTACTTCCGGAATTCTTCAAATTCTTCAGGCTGAAATTCTTCACTGAAAACAGAGCCAAAAATCGGTACAACCGGAAAAATTCCCGGTACTTCCGGAATTCCCAAATTCTTCAGGCTGGGTTGTTTCACTGTTTCTGCCATAACTTTTGCGTTTCAACTCAGAATTTAGTGATCTTGGACTCATTTCGAAGCTATCGACGAGCTCCACGTTACTAAAGGATTTTGGGGGTTTTTCCACTGCATTTTCACTCGGATCATACTAGTTCTTTAAATTTGACTATGTATGTGAAGAATTTGTGAAAGAGATTTGAAATTCGACATTCACCCCCCCTCTGTCGGAAGCCACCGATCTAACAAGTGGTATCAGAGCCCGGTCTCGCTTCTCTATAAGCTTTGACCGGCTTTGCGAGCCATGGCTTCCCACGGATACTCGACTCGTCCTCCTGTCTTCAATGGGACGGACTGGGAGTTTTGGAAAAATCGAATGAGAATCTTTATCCAGTCAGAGGGGCTTGCTATTTGGAAAATCATCGAAACGGACTTTGCTCTTCTTGCACAAGTGACGGCTGAAAATCAGGTTGATGTTGAAAACAATTGCAAGGCCATCAACTATTTTCTCTCTGGTTTGGATAGGAAGGAGCATGAGCGGGTTGCTCATCTTGATACCGCTCACAAGATTTGGTTGACCTTGATCACCTACCATGAGGGATCCGACCAAGTCAAGATTGCTCGAGCGGATCAATATAGAGTTGAGTACAATCGTTTTGAGCAACGCCCTGGGAAATCAATTTCTGAGCTTTTTGAGAGATTTGAAAGAATTGTGAATAAGCTCAGGAGTGTGGGAGTGAGGTACTCTGACTCAGAGATGGTTAGGTATGTGTTGAACACATTAGAGCCCACTCTTGAAGTACGGAAGATTGTCATCCAAGAGTCCGCCAATCTTGCCACTCTCACACTCGATCACCTGTTCTCCAAGCTCTCTACTCATGAGATCACTTCGGAGAACAGAAATGGCTCAAAGACCAAGACTTTGGCTCTTGTTGGGAACACTTCATCGGATCCATCAGGGATAGTGTCTCCTAGTGTCAACTTTGACACTTGCATGATTTCTTCTTCTTTTGGACTGTCTCTTGCAGCCTTGTCTTCTTTGTCTGATGATCAGCTTGAATCTCTTCCCGAGGATGAGCTCGCGTTATTTGCAAAACGCTTCTCTAGGGCATATAAAAATGTGAGAAATAGGAGAAGGAAATCCTCGGACATCACTTGCTATGGATGTGGTGAGAAAGGCCACATTCGATCCGAGTGTCCTAATCCTAAAGAGAGAAACAAGTTTGCCTCTAAGTTTCAGGACAAGAGAAGGAACAAGTTTGGATCAATGCCCAAGATGCGTGAGGCAGAGAAGAACCTTCGTCGAGCTCTCGCCGCTTTTGGAGATAGCGACAACAGCTCCAACTCTTCTTCGTCTTGCTCTTCTTCAAGCGAGGATGAACCGGAGCCGCCCAGACACAAGAAGAAAGGGAAGAAGAAGGTAGAACATGGCTTCACCGGCATGTGCTTCATGGCGAGATCCGAAGAAGAGAGCGACGACGAAGATCTTGAAAGCGATATAAGTTGCACTTTTGATGAGCTCAGTGTTAGACATGATAAACTGCTTGATATGTTTAATGTGTAAAATGATGCCTTGTTTGCTTCAATCAAGAAATCTAAAGATCTAACTAAAAAAGTTAATTCTCTTACACTAGAAATTGCTAAACTGAAAAGTAGTGATGATGAGTGTGCTAGTTGTGATGTTTTACACAAAGAATTTCTTGAAGCTAAAGATGCACATGCTAGTGTAAGTGAATTGCTCAAATCATCCATAATTGAAATTGATAAACTTAAGTCGAGCCCTTGCTCCTTTTGCACTTCTAAGGATGATGACTTAAACTCTCTGAAGAAAGAAATTGACATGCTTAAGGCTTCACATGCTAGTTTGCCTTCTTGTGAATCTCTAGGATGTTCCTCTAGCTTAACACCTCTAAATGAGTTGAATGAGATGAAATTGTGCTTCGCTCTAGGTTTCATGTTGCATATATTTGTCATCCAGGAGCTTATGGTCTATAAGGACAATCTAGCCAAGCTTAAAACTGTTTATCTTGCTGGTTGCATTGCTCACTCATTTCATGCTAATGAACTCAAGAATGCTAAGAATCAACTTGCTAGCATTAGTTCTAAGAGCACTCAAGAATCTTCCCCATGTTTAAGATGCAAATATTTGAAAGGTAGAAATAAAGAATTGAATCAATCTGTGCTTGAAATGAGAAGACCAGTGTGTGATAAATGCTCTGAACTAGTTGAAGAAAATCAGGACCTAGGAAGACACATCTCTGAGCTTTACAGAAAACTCACTTTGGCTAATGCTACTATTTCTAAGCTACCTGTTGATGTTTCTCATGCTGTTTCCTCTACTTGCACATTTTGCCATGAGTTTGAGAATGATGTTTCTGCTATGCATGCTGCATTTAGAGAGAGGTTTAAGAAAACAGTAGCTGAAACAAGTAGCATCGCTTGTGTGTCTTGTGAGTCTCTAAAACTTGAACTAGGAGCATACAAAGAAAAATATGAGAAAGCTGTTAGAGTATCAGCTTCAGGAGCTTGTTTTACATGTGCTCCATTGCTTAGGAAAGTTAACTACCTCAAGAAAATTTTGGAGAGATTTTCTGGAGGTAAAAAGAACTGGACATGATCTTAGACAAGTCTAGAGTTAGCTCAGGCCAAGGTCTAGGTTTTAATCATGTGGAAGAAAATAAGAATCATCCTCCTCATCCCATTGGTTCTCTTGGTAGAGGCTTGATTGCAATAGCTCAGGGGGAGAGGGGAACAGTGTTTAAGTCAGGTGGTTATCTAGATTCACCACTTAAGGACAAGAGTGCTTCAGCTTCAGTTGGTGCTACCTCGCATAGGGTAAAATACCAATGCACTCATTGTCATAAGGATGGTCACCTAGTTGAGTTCTGCTTTCGACGTCTCAAGGAGGAGCGTCGTGACCGTGTTCGTGCTCTTAGGGGTATTCAATGACGCAACAATGTGTTGAGTGCTCCTAAGACACACACGAGGCCTCAACATGTTGAGGTTTCTGGTGGCTCTAGCAGGCGACAGGGTTTAGGTCGCTTAGAGTTTTCTCGCCGTCCTCTTGGAGGTGGTTCACGTGCTCTGGTGCGTGACATTCCTCCGCGGCGGGGTCTAGGTCAGGGTCGTAGAGTTGCTCAAGGTGTTGCATTGCATACTAATCACTCACGATCTTCTGTGCTTGTTCAGCGAGTGACTCAGTACTAGATTCGAAAATCTTTGCTTACTAACCCCAGTACTGAGTCCACTCATTTTCGGTCTTTTGTGTAGGTTGGCCGGCGAGGGTTGGTGAACATGTGGCTTGTTGATTCCGGGTGTTCACGTCACATGACCGGAAGCTCAAAATGGTTCACCTCCCTCAACAAGACGTCCGGTGATGAGTACATCACTTTTGGAGATGACTCCCGTGGACGTGTGACACACAAGGGCGCAGTGCGAGTCAACAACAACAACATTCTCAAAGATGTTGCCCTTGTGAGTAAACTGAAATACAACCTTATTTCTGTTTCGCAGCTCATTGATGATGATTATGAGGTGTGTTTTAAGAAGAATGGATGTCATGTTCTTGACTCTTCGGGTGCACTTGCTTTTGGTATTTCTTGTCCCGGTAGAGTTTTTGCTGCTGAGTTTAGTTCTTCTGAGTCTAGATGCTTTCTTGCAACTAGTTCTTCAGTGTTTCAACTTTGGCACCGGCGTTTGGGGCATGTTGGTTTTGACCACTTGACTAGAGTTGGCAGCCTTGACCTTCTGAGAGCTTTGCCCAAACTCAAACCAGTCAACGATTTGGTATGCGCCCCATGTCGTCATGGCAAACAAGTTGCCGCTCCTCATCCACCTGTCAATCAGGTGAAGACCGATGGACCCGCTCAATTTTTACACATGGACACTGTAGGTCCAGCTCGGGTTCGATCGGCAGGTGGGAAGTGGTATGTTCTTGTCATTGTTGATGACTATTCTCGGTTCTCTTGGGTATTTTTCATGGAGCATAAATCTGAGGCATTTGAGTTCTTTCGAGATTTGGCTTCGAGGCTCTTGAATCTCTTTCCTGGTTCTTTGAAGGGAATTCACAGTGATAATGGGTTAGAGTTCAAGAATGCTTCTTTCGCAGATTTTCTTGCTGATCGTGGTGTTGAGCACCAATTCTGCACTCCACGCACCCCTTAGCAGAATGGTGTTGTGGAGAGGAAGAATAGAACTTTAGTTGAGATGGCAAGAACGATGCTTGATGAGTATGGCACATCGAGACGGTATTGGGCCGAGACCGTCAACACCGCTTGCTATGTGTCAAATCGAGTTTTTCTGCGTTCTTCTCTGCACGTGACATCTTATGAGCTTATGTTTGGGAAGAAGCCAAATGTGTCCCATCTTAGGGTTTTTGGTTGCAAATGTTTTATCCTAAAAAATGGCCTTCTCCACAAGTTTGAGTCGCGTACTTCTGATGGTATGATGCTTGGATACCCTGGACATTCGAAAGGATATCGAGTGCTTAATCTTGAGACTAACACTATTGTTGAGTCCTGTGATGTGACTTTTGATGAGGCTAGCTCTGCTAGTCCCGAGCTTTCAGGTGTTTTACAGGAGTCCGAGTCGATCTTGCAGGATGAAGATGACTTTGAGAGTGGCGTGGGCCGTGCCCCCACTTCTCAGGCAGCAGCTGTGGTCCTCCAGTGGTCTCTTCAACAGTAGCTGAGGGTCCAGCACCGACGACTTCATCATCGGCGGTGGCACCTTCTTCACCGGCAGTTCAGCTTCCTACCTCTTCTTCAGCTGAGGTAGAGACTGCCGAGGCTACTTCTACTCGAGTTCCAGATGAGCTCGGGGGTCCACAACGTCTCCAGAAGGATCATCCTCCAGCGCAGATCATCGGTGACATTTCTGAGCGTGTAACTCGCTCTAGGTCCATTCCTTCCTCAGAACTTGCGCATTCAGCTTTTGTTGCATCTTTTGAGCCCAAAGATATATGTCATGCACTTTCTGATGATAGTTGGGTCAATGCCATGCATGAGGAGTTAGAAAATTTTGAGAGAAATAAGGTTTGGACGCTTGTAGAGCCTCCACTTGGTCACAATATCATTGGAACCAAGTGGGTGTTCAAGAACAAGCAAAGTGAGGATGGCATTGTTGTTCGCAACAAGGCTAGACTTGTAGCCCAAGGGTTTAGTCAAATTGAGGGTTTTGATTTTGATGAGACCTTTGCACCGGTAGCTCGCTTGGAGGCTATACGCATTTTGCTTGCGTTTTCAGCTTCTAAGAAGTTCAAACTTTATCAAATGGATGTGAAAAGTGCATTCTTAATGGTTTCATTGAAGAAGAAGTCTATGTTAAACAACCTCCAGGATTTGAGAACCCTAAATACCCTAATCATGTATTCAAACTATCCAAGGCTCTCTATGGTCTTAAGCAAACTCCTAGAGCTTGGTATGATAGACTTAAGAGTTTTTTGATTCAAAATGGTTTTGAAATGGGGAGGATAGACAAAACCTTGTTTCTTCTTAGGCATGGCAATGACCTTCTGATAGCACAAATCTATGTGGATGATATAATCTTTGGTGGCTCCTCTAATGCTCTTGTGTCCAAGTTTTCTGAGATGATGAGCAGGGAATTTGAGATGTCTATGATGGGTGAGCTCCAATACTTCTTGGGGTTACAAATCAAGCAGACGAAGGAGGGCACCTTTGTCCATCAGGCCAAGTACACAAAGGATCTATTGAAGAAGTTCGGGATGAGTGATGCCAAGCCAATCAATACCCCGATGTCTACTGCAACGTCACTTGGTCCTGATGAAGAAGAAGAGGCGGTGGACCAGAAGGAGTTCAGAAGCATGATCGGTTCCCTCCTCTACTTGACAGCGAGAAGACCGGACATCCAGTTCGCTGTTTGCCTATGTGCGAGGTTTCAAGCCTCGCCGAGAGACTCCCACCGGCAAGCTGTGAAGCGCATCATGAGGTACCTTCGATCATCTCTTGAGTTTGGACTTTGGTATTCATGCTCTTCTATTCTCGGGATTCGGGGTTTTTCTGATTCAGACTTTGCCGGGTGTAAGATAGACCGCAAGAGTACTTCTGGCACTTGTCATTTTCTTGGCACTTCTCTTGTTTCATGGTCTTCTAGAAAACAATCTTCTGTTGCACAATCTACTGCTGAAGCTGAGTATATTGCAGCCACTAGTTGTTGTAGTCAGATTCTTTGGATGATTTCGACTTTGCGGGATTTCGGGTTGTCTTTTGATAGTGTTCCACTTTTCTGTGATAACACTAGTGCTATTAACATTGCTAAGAACCCAGTGCAGCACTCTAGGACTAAGCATATAGATGTGCGATTTCATTTCCTTAGAGACCATGTTGAGAAAAGTGATGTAGTATTTAAGTTTGTTGATTCTGAAAATCAGCTCGCGGATATCTTTACCAAGCCTTTAGATCCCACACGGTTCTGTGCACTTAGAGGGGAATTAGGGATTCTTCATCTCCATGGGCTGGTTTGAGGGGGAGTCTTCTCACTGTGTATCATAGTGTAATATAGTGCATTTTGCATCATTTGTGATATATCATGTGCACTTTACATGTTCACGAGCTTTGTCTATTATCCTTGATGAAGCAATGAGTTCTACGAGTTCGCTATATGCCATACTCTGATTGTCTAGCTTATTTCACCATATTTTGATATGTGTTCTCAAGAATCTGTGATGCTAGCTTAATTGGACAACAACTTGAATTTAAATCTTTGATCTACTGATGAGTTGCCTGCTAGGGAATCCTTTGCTTTTGAATCTGCTCATGACTCTAGTATTGCAACTATGATCTTTGTGTATGACTGGTCAAAGATAGGACTTCATGGTAATCTTGATTAGTACTGCTAGTGGCTTAACATGCCTAGGCTTTTGTGGCTCGGGTCGGAGAATGCTTATTGTCATCACAAGTCACTAGTCTTTGCTCTACATGCTTGAAATCTATCATATGCTAATGTGAAAAATGCTCAAATAGGGATGAATCACTCAAGGTACTTGCTCGTGCAGGAGGTAGTACTTTGGTTGTGGCTAGTCCAAATAATCATGTGGACTCAATGTGAAAAAGTCAGGATGAATCACTCAAGATACTTCCTCGTGCAGGGGGTTGTATTTTGGTTGTGCCTAATCCATTTTATCATGTGATTGCTTATTTCAGCATGTGGTAGAGTATTTTAGTCCTAATCTTGATCGGTTGTCCTCCTAGTCATGGTTTAGCGCTAGGTTGTCATACTTCACTCAAGTTTAGAGTCATTGCAATTGTGACTACCTAGTCTGGCGCTCATTACTAGTGAACTCTTTAATATGCTAAGAACTTGATATGCTAGCTGCTCTTCTTGATCTATATGTCTTTTTATGGTTTGGTGAGCACCTATGTGGCATATTAGCACTTTTTGTGTCTCATTTTGGATAATCTTCAAAGCTCGCTCGAACTGAAATTTCCATGCATACATGATTATCCTTGATGATTATAATGCCAAAGGGGGAGAAATAGTCATATCAATCATACCTTTGGATGGATTTCGCATTTTCTGGAGTAGATCATAGATATATGGATTATAGGAGTGAGGGGGAGTTTCTTCGCATATGTTAAGTCTTCACTCACAGTTTGGATCTTACTCTTGTTCACATGCACTTGGCCCGGTGATTGCTTTTAAATCTTTAAACCAACTCCAATTTGATTGATTGAGAGATGTTGGCAATATATTCATCAAGGGGGAGATTGTGAGTCATGTGAGGACTTGACAATATTTGTGATGAATATTTTACCATCTTATGTGGAATTGATTCTTTTGGTTGCATGAATTCGAGGTTTGAATTACTTATTGTGTGTTTGATAAGTTTGAGTTTCTCAATTTGTCTCAAGGAAAAATTGAGTGGATGAAGGTTTTTTCTCGACTGACTTGGGTCAAGTTGAAGACTTGTGCTCGCAACGCTTTGCTTAGTCTATTGTGTGCAGGTGCGAGTTGGGTGCGGCGATGGTTCAGCCATATGGACCGGCATGAGGCTTGGAGGGCTGAGATGCGGTCAAGGAGGTGGCGACGACATTGTGCGGCTTAAAAGCATGTACGCGGAGGACAAGAAAGCAGGTGGAGACGAGACGTGAGGACCAAGTCAGTACGAGGGCGTTTTGGTAAAAACACGAAATCTACCGAAGCATAACTAAGAAACTGCGGCGGAGGCCGGGAAGCGGTTTAGGGTTAGTTGCTTAGGGTAGAAGGAGAGGATAGATGGTGGATGGATCACTTAGACGCTTTGTGATGCGTGCTAAGTGCCCATGCCATCTAAGTGGGCTTAAGGCCCAAGTGGTGGGAGGTATGCCTCCACCACTATAAAAGGAGGGGTAAGAGGTGCTTATCCCTTAACCCTTTTGATTAACTTTTGAGAGCTGCACTTTGAAGAGTGTTTTGCCTAGATGAGAGGCTTGTAAACTCCAAAGAAAACCCACGAAAATCGAATACAAAAAGATTTCTTCAATCCCTATGTGTTCTTGAGTCATTCATTCTTCGAATCTTTTTGATTTTCATTTTCTTGCCTTCTTGGTGGTTTGATTCGTGGTATGGCAAGTAAGTGATGGGGAGATCACCTCTGGACTGATCCCATCCAAGCATATCCAAGGATCAACCCTTTTTGATTTTGAGTTTTCTTGAAGAAGAAGCCAAGAAATGGGGTTTTGTGATTGAGTCATGAAGATGTTTTGATTCTGTGATTTGGGGCTTGGAATAGGTTGCTGGGACATGTGAGATGATGCCATATTGATTTGAGATCAAGATTCCTCACGAGCTTCCTTTCCCCTCAAAATTCCTCTTTTCTTCATTTTTAGGGCTGATTGAAGAAAAAGGGATAAAGGTCTTAACTTGAGAAGTTTTTATAAAGATCAATACTTGATCTAGATTCACATGACCTTCCTACACCTCTCTACAAATTTTGGTTGAATTTGGTTGGGTAGATTTTGAATTAGCCAAAAAGTTGGATCAAAATCTCAGTTTTGAACCTGACTGTTCTTCTGCAGAATTCTTCGAAAGTCTTCAAAGTCTTCAGAAATCCCGGTGCTTCCGATTCTTCAATCTCGGAACTACCGAGATTCACTTCTGTTTTTGCTTGCTGAGTTCTTCAATTTCTTCAGAAATCCCGGTGCTTCCGATTCTTCAATCTCGGAACTACCGAGATTCACTTCTGTTCTTGCCTGCTGAAAACAGTACCAAAACTCGGTTCAACCGAAAAATTCCCGGTACTTCCGGAATTCTTCAAATTCTTCAGGCTGAAATTCTTCACTGAAAACAGAGCCAAAAATCGGTACAACCGGAAAAATTCCCGGTACTTCCGGAATTCCCAAATTCTTCAGGCTGGGTTGTTTCACTGTTTCTGCCATAACTTTTGCGTTTCAACTCAAAATTTAGTGATCTTGGACTCGTTTCGAAGCTATCGACGAGCTCCACGTTACTAAAGGCTTTTGGGGGTTTTTCCACTGTATTTTCACTCAGATCATACTAGTTCTTTAAATTTTACTATGTATGTGAAGAATTTGTGAAAGAAATTTGAAATTCGACATTCACCCCCCCTTTGTCGGAAGCCACCGATCCAACAGCCTGTTATTCGAGCTAAATGGCCGCATGAAGATGTCAACAGTCCCATTTTTATCTAGCAATACAATGCGACGCCTCATATCGCACCTACTGATTCGTTATTTTGTGAATACATATAGTTAAGTATAGTTTAGTTCCTATATAAGTAATAGTTGCTATAAGTCTATGTAGCATGATATTTTAACTTCTGATTATGGTTTAATTAATTGGTTAAGCATAATTAGATTTTTGCACATCTATTATGATGTTATCGTGCATAATTAGATAGTTTCATATAGTTATATGTGAGTATAGAGATAACCGGTTGTAATGTTGTTTATAATATATATTGGAATAAGAATTAATTGCTTAATTATTATTATTATTATAGTATGTCACATGTTTAGTTGATTATTATATAGTGCGTGTATACTAGAATGCATATGTTGTTCATTTTACGTATTGCAACATGGTTGCAGATTAGTATGCTAGGATTGCCATGTTACACGGTGTTATATAGCATGATAGTGTACACACATATATATACCTACATGGAAGTATGATGTGATGCTACACTATGTCATCTTATGCTATGTCATACAATAGTATAGGTATACATAGGGTTCTCATAATATTAAGGTGTACACCTATGATGTGATGCTACACTATGTCATCTTATGCTATGTCATACAATAGTATAGGTATACATAGGGTTCTCATAATATTAAGGTGTACACCTCGCTTCTCACCTCACTCTTGCTACCATATATCTAAACCTCTGAATCTTATCATCCTCACTCTATCCATCGTATTTCCTCTAATTGGATTTGTGATTTATTTATTGTTATTAGTTTGGTATTTATTTGCCTTGCTCTCATTGTGCTACGACGTATAGGGTATGATGAGATCGTCCCCGCCATCCCAAAAGAAGAAGTTGCAGGAGACTAATATGAAGACATGCCCCGTCTTCTTAATCATATTTATCCTATATTTTTTTAAGTTATTATATTTTAATATTTATAAAAATGCATGTTATTTTATTCTCGTAGCTAGCATATCGATTAACACACCTTTACCTTATCCACTTGTCTCCCTTTTACCTGATACCCTGAGAAAATTATTTTATTAATTCTGAATAGAGCAGAGGAATGCTTAGCCATGCTTAATTATCTCTTATCCCTAGGATGTTTTGCATTGCCTCCTCGGAGAAATGATCATCAGATCTATGACACTTCTTGTTATTGAAACTTATTGTTGAGCTTGCTGAGCTGGGCCGGATGCCTGTTGTCTTCTTCCTCTCTCTCTCTATATATATTTTTTCTACTCTAGTCTGGGTGAAACTTACCATCTAAACGGTCCAGGTGGCTGCTGGATTAGGTTTGAAGGAGCAATTGACGCTCGTATTGAATAAGGCCGAAGACTTGAATTCGAGAAGTGTGAAAACAGTATAACCACATGCTATATGAGCACTGAGGTTAGTCGAGCCTTGGTGTCAACATTGCCGTACCGTAAAAGGGTGGATGTAGCTATGAGAACCTTGGTGCAAAAAAGGGCCAGACAGAGTGAGCGGTGTACTCTCCTCTGTGTCGAAACCTAGTGGGCATGTCACATCGAGGGAAGATTGGCTAAAATATCTCGTCACGGTCTCCCTGCCGGTACAACAATGTGTGTATACTACGCTGTGGCCACTGGTGGGCAACAGGACGAGATTATGTCATGTGGATAAAGTGTAAAACCTCTGCAAAGTATAAACTAATCGATTAACGGTATCCATGGTTACTGATGTCACATGACTCATTTTCTGATGAAAGGACATGTCCTTCTCCCCATTGCTATTTCCCTCTACCCTGTTTATGAAAAGTATATAGGTGGTTGGAACCTATGGACGAGTTTAGGCCAATACCTTACTCGTATGTGTTGGTCGTGGACCCTCACATTTATGAGAAACACCCCTGAGATAAAAAATCTATTTTCTCTTCAAAGCTGTCTTTGAAACTACTGTAGCATTACTACTAAAACTGCTTTTTATGCAAAAGAGCCATATAGCCTTTCTTTGCAGCCTCATATACCTTGATTTAGGATGTTTCCTCGAGGGGCATGCTAAGTATGTGAATTATTCATCGAAATATCTCAATATGGTGGTGTACAGATGACTATGCTGTAGAAGATGTTGATGTAAATTACTACTATGATGATACCATCGACTGCATGTGGCTGAGATGGAGCTTGCCATTTATCACTTTTTTCGCTGCTTTATGTTGTAATGATCATGTGACTGAGTACTTTGTTTAAAACCATGTGGCTTGTATCTTCAAGACTATGTTGTATTAAACTTGACAAGACAATGTTATCATTTCGACAGTGTTCATCAGCTTGATTCTGGACTGATGATAACACATGGAGGTTTCTGGTAGTCAACACCGGGCTCCTATAGTGATGACCATCAATATTCGACACCATCAATTATGTTATTATGATTGCCATCCATCTTCGACGCAATCAATTTATTTATTGTAATTGATTATGAATACTTTTCTAACGCCCCAAAAGGGATCATAGTAGTGGCGCGTTTGTCTTGTCGACCCCATTTGCTAAACATGTTGATATTAGCGGAGAGGAGATGATGCTTGGTGGATGCGTGAAAGAAGTCCACCGATTAAGAGCTATAAGATCCAATATACTAGGAGAAGATACGAAGACTAATACTTTATTCCATAATTGATGCAAAGTGACAGTTGTACAAACTTAGATTAATAGTAGATGTGTATTCTATTTTTCCCAATTAAAATGTTACTCCACTAGTTAGATATTTACTGTAATTACGTCTTATGCTAGCCTAAATTCTCAAGATCCTCATGAGAATTGCTACTATTGAATCTATAAATCCCATACCTCATTTTTGGATATCATAACACCTCTCCTAGCACTTTACGTATTTATTATTTTTATTTATTTATTTATTTTGAAAATATTTTTTTATTTCCTAAGTCAAGTAATCGACCCTTTAATTTGTTTATTGTATTCTCAAGATTCAAAACTATTTGAGAAAGATAATTGTGCATCTCAACCTTCACTTTTATTATTTTTTAAGTATGATTTTAGATTTGGATCAAGTGAGACCAATCACCGCTTCCTTGTAGGTTTGACATTCTTTATCATTGCAAACGCTAAAAAAAAGATATGTACTTGTAGGTCATCAGCAGGCTGACTACAATTCTTTACTATTATATAAATAGAAGTTGGTGGTGATGTCACACTCCTCACAACAGCTTTCTCTCCTAGCTTCCTCACAAAATGAACTACAAGGACATGTGGTCCAATAGGCTCGCATGATTAACTAGCTAAACAAACTCCATGATATTCTCAAACAAAAAACTAACTCTTAAATAGCATTATCGTGTATCCTCCGAGTAATTAAAAAAACCACGAATCCTCCATGCCACCACCATATGCATCCATCTTGTTTCAAAAAGAACAAACGATCTTGAATTCTTGATTGATTGGGTTGTTGATTGATAGATTTAGATGGACTACATCATGGGGTTGAAGAAGTAGGTAAAGACGTTGTAGGACGAGCTCGAGGACCCTAACGCACTTTGACGATGACCTTGGTGTCCTTATCGACCATGAGTCACCGGGTTTCGACAATGTAATGCTCAACCGCCACTAGCTCATCGGCATTGGCGGTCAGGATGTAAGTGGACAAGCTGCTAGACAGCTTGCAACTTGTCTGCATGGCCACTAGTCCTCATGTGGGTTTATGCAGTAGTCCACTTAACATTTATGTGGGCAATGCGACGTCCACCATAAACCCACATACTGATGTAGCTCATACGCTTTGTCTATATCGCCAACACCATCACTCCCGTGCAGCAACCATGTGGTTCACGAAGAGCGTGGCCCATGTATTTTTAGCACACAAGCGTTGCCAAGCTCTACCTTTGCGTGAGCGCAGCACCTCCACCTCCATGCATTGGCAACTTGATGCTCGTCAAGCGTCATGTGACCTAAGTCTTTGTCAACAAGGCTAACAATTCTTGCGACACCCCCTTCTTGTCGCATTTGTCGGCTCCTTGTGGGCATTGTGACTCCCCTATGACAGTACCTTTTGCCAAAACAAGAGGACTAAAGGATTTAGGGTGATTTGGCAAAGGTGAAGTTGCGGCGGTGCTAGCTACTAGGGCATGAATGAGTTGAAAGGAGGAGGCATCGGGCGGAGTGTTTAGCGGGCTATCCACTGGGAATTAGTAGGATTTGTGGGTTTGCCCACTTCAGCCACTTGGGCTTTTTTTGCGAGTGGTGCAAGTGGGCACACAGTCTGCCACAGCCACTTTCATCTTGAGTTGGAGGTGGTAGCAGCATGAGGCTCCAGCTAGACAACAACAAGGGGACCACGACAATGAGCCGTAGGTATAGGGGAATGGGTTCTTCTTGTAGGAGCCATGCTCATACAAGCTCGACCGCTTTGTCTGGCTCATGGACAAAGTGAACACGCTCGGCCTCGAGTTCATCAACATCAGGGTCACATCATAAAAGACAATCAGCAAGTCGGTAGCAACAAGTGACAATGAGAAAATTCTATAGAGAGCTATTCTATAATAAGGGCATGGAAGGGTACAAACTTTCTACCCATTCGGATTTGAAGAAATAAATTAAGTTGTGTTTTGATAGATTGCAATATGGGTCAGTTTTGTTCTTGCCAACCCTTTTTTGCATTAATTATCTTTTCCTTTATATACGTGGATTATTTTTTCTATCTTTCATCGGGTTAGTTTGATGGATTTCCACGCCCCAACGCATTGATGAGAGAACAGATGGGTACTTTGTCTTGCCTCTAAGTTTAGTTGTGCTTGGGTTATGGAAGATTGGTGTAGTAACCAATAGGGTTTTTGTTTGACACCATGCGAAGATTTGAGGAGAACATGAAGCTCATAGTATTGATGGATTGATGGGATGAGATTATGTTTTTACTTTGTTTACTCGAGTGAGTTCTCCAATATTGTTTCTTTGCATCCCATCTTGGGGATTTGGGGCATAGGAAGCTATGCTTGAACCTTGTTTGTTTATTTAATGGTGGATTGTTAAGACTAGCCAGCATTGGTCGTAGCGTGCCAGAAGAGGCGGAGCATAGCAGCTAAAGACAGAGGCGAAGCCGGTCAAGAGTAGAGGCGGAGCCAACGGGTCAGAGTAGATAAGGAGACGCACGATGAGAAGGAAGGGAGCTGGAGGGACACGTGGTGGTTACTAAATAAGAAGCGCTAGAAAGACACGGACATTTATAGCGACGCGGTCATAAACCTATCGCTCTTGTTGCGCACATTCATGAAATATAATATCTTTTGATCAATGCTCCGCTAGGTTTAGAGGAGATGCTTGATCCGATAGCCGCTGGACACGTTGGTGACATAGTTGTCGAAATTGGGGAAGAGATAAACTTAGTGACAATGGTAGGGCAGAGAGAATGGGAAGTAGAGAATTGGAGTTAAGAGTTGTTATACAGTGAAGATATTCGAAATCTTGACTCAAATGAAGATTCAATGACAAAAAAGAAGTCTGACCGTAGTCAATTGGAAAACAGTCATATGTGAATTACAGTCCCACAGTATACCACTGCTGTGCCCTATCTACTGCCGTGCTGTTCCTCACCCCACCCCTCCGCCTCCGCCTCTCACGCGCGTCGCCGCCTTCGCCGTTCCCATTCTACCTCATGGCGACATCGCGTCCCTGCTGTCTCCACGCCGTCCGCGATCTTGGACATTGGTTTTTGAGGTATGAGCTTTATGTCATCCAGTGATTAGTTAAACCCCACTGACCTCCACATCTAGATCCGCCGTGGTTGATGGGCAGCTTGCGCGTTCCGCCTCTGCTCATAGGGGGTGCCAACGTTGGTCGCGGGTACCGGCTCTGTCTTGCCTCCTCCGAAGTCCCCAAATCCAAAGGTGCGAGCTTTTTACTTCTATCTTCTGTTGCTGTAGCCGTTGGTTCCTACGGCTGTTGGATAAGTTTCTTGGAACTGTAATTTTGCCTCTTGGTGGTTTCAGTGTTGAGTGTTAGCTGTGCAATGAAGTCATATAGGCTGTCCGAGCTCAGTGATGCCGAGGCTAGCGGCCTCAAGGCATCGACTTCTCCTCCATTTTCAGCACGGTATGATAAGATGGAGATTATTCATGCTTATGGAAGTCAAACATTTTGTCCAAGTCTGAGAACCATAGGATTTTGTTTTGTGCGATTAGGTGAATCCGATTGTTGAAGATGTGCGCGTCAGAGGTGATGCTGCGGTTAAGGAGTAAGTGTTGCTGTAGTGTTTGACCATCCTGTTCATGTTCTAATGCAGAATTTTTCTTAATTTGCTGGACTTGGTCTGTTCAGTTATACAGAAAAGTTTGACAAGGTCATACTCGATAATGTGGTTGTGTGTGTTAGCGATCTTCCAGATGCAGAGGTATTCACCTTGTGATGGGCAACTAAGTTCTGCATTTTAACTTGCTCATTTAATTGAAGTCACGAGTAGATAAATTTCATTTTTTTCTCCACACCTCATGTTGATATATACATGGTTTGATTAGTTACCTATTTCTTCAATAGCAACTTGCTACTCTTGGCTTGATCTACTTGCATTCAGATGCCTCCAATACTTAGAAATAGGTACACCTGACGTTAGTATGTTTTGTGTCTGGATTCTGATGATCCTCAAATATGTTTAACCCATCTGCTAGATGAATTTGGCTGTCTTATTTACCATCATCAAATTTGTAGATTGATCCAGCTGTAAAGGAAGCCTTCGACGTGGCATATGACAATATTTATGCCTTCCATGTTTCACAAAAGTTGCCAGAGAAGACAGTTGAGAATATGAAAGTAAGAGAGTAAGAGATGCTTTGATGTCCCCATTTATGATTTTCACCTTTTTTTATATGGTTATGCTTATTTATTTGTGCACTTCCCCAAATGTATGAAGGGCGTAAGATGTAAAAGGATAACAAGATGCATTGGCTCTGTCGGGCTGTATGTTCCAGGTGGCACTGCAGTCTTGCGTTCAACTGCTTTGATGCTTGCTGTGGTACGCTCATGTTTATTCAAATCCTCTCAACTGAACTGATTGTAATTCATTGTTTTGAATTTCTCATGTAGATTCTCTTTTTAACAGCCTGCACAGATTGCCGGATGCAAAACTATAGTTCTTGCCACACCCCCTAGTCGTGATGGTAGCATATGTAAGGTACATTTTGTGGGACATGGAACTGCTGCTGTTTTTTGAAGCAATTTTTTTTGTATGATGAAAGTGAGGAGAACTGGACATTATTCTTGTTTCTTGCAGGTAAGGTACACTTTGTGGGACATGGAACTGCTGCTGTTTTTTGAAGCAATTGTTTTTGTATGATGAAAGTGAGGAGAACTGGACATTATTCTTGTTTCTTGCAGGTAAGGTACACTTTGTGGGACATGGAGCTGCTGTTGTTTTTTGAAGCAATTGTTTTTGTATGATGAAAGTGAGGAGAACTGGACATTATTCTTGTTTCTTGCAGGAGGTTCTCTACTGTGCAAAAAAAGCTGGTGTTACACACATATTGAAAGCTGGAGGAGCTCAGGTGGAAGGATATTTTGAGATTTTGTTTGCGTTATTATGTAATTCAGTGTTATTGATGTTCGTTATTTTCAGGCAATCTCAGCTATGGCATGGGGAACTGCATCATGCCCAAAGGTACTTGAGATCTATACCACTATCAATTACTTGTTTAAAATCAGTAGGGGTATTTTCTGTTTTTATCATGATCCCTATATAATGTATTGCCATGTGCTTGTTAAATGACTATAGATACAACTTAATCGACTTAGCATTTTCGTGGGGGTTATGTCACGTTCTTAGCAGTTCATACTCTGCTCAAAGACCTATGAAAATACGGACGTGGTTGAATTACCAAGTTCTATACTAGCATCTTGCTTTGTGCACTCAGATGCAACAGTTGTGTCTCATTTGCTGATTTTGTTACTGGCTTGGCAGGTTGAAATTTTTTTTGGGCCTGGCAACCAGTATGTCACAGCTGCTAAAATGATTCTTCAGGTTTATTCTGCTCTTTCTTTGTAAACCATGACCATTTTCTTCCTTTCCGGCATATTCTTTTGTGATTCTCATTCTTATTTGACGGCAGAACAGCGAAGGTATGGTCTCTATAGACATGCGTGCTGGCCCTTCAGAAGTTCTGGTCATTGCTGATAAATATGCAAACCCAGTTCATGTTGCTGCTGATCTGCTATCTCAGGTATCTTCTCTTCATGATATACTGCTTTGTTGTGCTGAAAAGTGTATGTTGCATTGACTAGTGTTCAATATTTGTAATCTCAAAGTTGAGGATCTATAACAGATAAAGATAATACTTGACGTAGCCAAGCATTCTCAATGTATGTTAGATCACTGTTGGTTGGTCAAATTTTGTAGGCAGAACATGGCCCAGGTAGTCAGGTTGTTCTAGTTATTGCGGGAGATGGTGTTAATTTGAGTGCCATTGAAGCAGAAGTTAGCAAGCAACGCAATGCTCTTCCTAGAGGAGAATTTGCTTCCAAAGCACTTGGCCACAGTTTCACAGTGTTTGCCAAAGATATGGTTAAGGTAATTATTCATTCCTGTCATCCCTTACTAGTTACCGCCTGATTCATCTATGCAGCTCACTTGCGATGCAAAAATCTATCCGTTTGTGACCTTTGTCCTCATATGCTTCTAAAAGAGTACGCTATAACCATGCATTATAATAGTTTGAAGTCGTGAAACTTCAGAGCATCAAATAGGTTAAAGAACTATCTGGTTACTTCCTGTTCCCAAGGATTCTTGTCAGCTGCCTCTGTTTCTCCCCTTTTTCAGGCAATATCATTCTCAAATATGTACGCTCCTGAGCATTTGATCATCAATGTAAAGGATGCTGAGCAATGGGAGGAGCTCATTGAGAATGCAGGTAGGCATGGTTTCCAGCAGCTTAGTTGCAGCCAAATGAATCTTGATCCGTATCCCACACCTTGCCTACTTCAATCTGAATGCCAATGTTTGGTATTGTTTGGTATTCCTATTGCAGGGTCGGTTTTCTTGGGGCAATGGACCCCGGAGAGCGTGGGTGACTACGCCAGCGGAACGAACCACGTCCTTCCAACCTACGGTTACGCAAGGATGTACAGCGGTGTGTCACTAAACTCTTTCTTTAAATACATCACTGTTCAATCCCTGACCAAGGAAGGGCTGAGAAGGCTGGGTCCGTATGTTGCGAAGATGGCAGAAGTTGAAGGGCTAGAAGCGCACAAGAGAGCTGTTACCCTCAGGCTGCAAGAGATCGAAGCCGCTGTTACTGTGTAGCTGTAGCCATGGCTATTCTAACAGTCAATTTAATGGTTAGGAACTATATTTTTTTAATGTTTTTCTTCTTTCTTTTTCGATGCGAACACGCCAGAGTGCAAAGAAAATATTGTTTAGCCGGTGGATGGAATTATTCTCGTTATTTTGATCCATTCTATGAATAAATCTGTGAGTATAATTTGCTGTCGGAGCAGTTCGTTATATTATCCTTTTCAATCCCTGTCAGAGATATGTTTCAAGAGTGTTAAAGAGTTGAGACAAATGATGATATAGGTGTCATAACGTTTTCTGATATGTATCTGGTGTTACTACACTGGATCACGCTTCTAGTCAGTGTTCAAAGTTGACACGAAGGATGATAGTGCTATTTTCATTTACATGTGATTTGCACATGGTATGTTGTTTTACATTCACCGTCGATAGAGACATGGTATGTTCTTTTACATTCACCGTCGATAGAGTAATCTAATAATTTCTTATATAATCTCATGTTTTCATTAGAGCTAATAATTTCTTATATAATCTCATGTTTTCATTAGAGCTCTTAGGATATCCCAGAATGAATATAGACCATCCATTTATTTAATCCAATAACTAATATCATCTAGTACTTCAATACTAGGATTAAAGAATACCACCTGAGTATTTTTATAGTAAGAGTAAAATCAAAATTATAAGAGCAATTAATCTATTTCTCAAACGGATATTTAAAAATATGTATATTCATCTCTTTCAAACCCTAACCCTACTCTCCAATTTCAAATCCCCAATTCAACCGGTCAGCCCTGAGCCTCGTGAGCTTCGCCGTGGCCGGGGCGGTGGCGGTGGCGAGGCAACAAAGCACCATCCTGTTCGCCATGGACACGCAGGTCAACCATTTCCTGCACTTCAAGAACCGTACCCGGGAGCTCCAGCCGGTGTGGCGGGGCTCCATGCTCGGCGAGGTCTTCCGGGGCGCCGTCTACTCCATTGACATCATCCAGAATGACATCATGCTCGCTTTCACTCACCAACTTCTCGCTGCCGGAGATTGTCGGCAGCGGCGGCGGCCCGTTCGCCCCTGCGCCGCCAGGGTCGAGGACGTCGTCCGGGCGCTGCACGCCGCCAGTGCGTGCAGGTTGTGGGTGTACAACACGGGGCCCTTGGGGTGCTTGCCGCAGATGCTGACGCTGCGGCATGCAGCGGCCCAGTGTGCCGCTCGATCCCGCCGGCTGCCTCCCGGACTACAACGCCGCAGCCAGGGCGCTCAACACCGGGCTTGCCACGGCGTGCCGCCGGCTTGGCGACAAGTACGGTAGCGGAAAACTAGAACTGCTGTAATCCCTGGCCATTATGTCAGGTAGCGGGTTCCAATCCCAGAGCTTGGCGTATTAAGGGGATATATCCTTGAGCTGGGCTTAATTAACTGATTAGTTTAATTTTTTATTCATGTTCTTGATCTTCCATAAGCTTGCACAACTTGCTAATGTCAGTGTGTAATGCACGTAGCACTTCGCAGCATCTGATTTCTTATTGCCAATCTCAGTTAAACGTGTATGGCTGACATGACTGTCTATGGAAAGTACCAATCTGGAAATCAATTTTGTAAAAACTACTGATTGCTATTTCACAACAGTAATTCTGACCGTCAGATTCTACATTTTGTATCAGGTTTACCAGCCTTGGTTGGATTCAGAAGAAGAAGCTCACCTAGTGAAGTATTCCTGAGATACTTCTAGTGCTATATCAATTATCAAGGCTTGAAGAACCTCTACCTCTTCTTCCTGCGTTGTGTCACAACACAATTGGAAATTTGGAATTGAGTTGTGGAGTTTAGTTCTTCTAAAACCGTGGAGTTTAGTTCTTCTAAAAAAATGTGTAGTTTGTTGTCCTCAAAGTTGTTGTGGTTCTAGTGCTACTTTGAATGGATGAATTGAAGGAAAAAAATGTATAGTTGTTGTTACTCGTCTTTGTCCCGAGATTCCTTGCTTTGAGGTAAAGAAATGGTTTCCTGGTCCTGTTGAGGCATGCTAAAAATTTCTAGTGAGCATTTCCATTCTCTGGTAGCTTCTGATTGGAATACTTTAAACTGAGGAACATCCCAGTTATGGAATGCAACGAAAAGAAAGAAAGAAATGGTTGCCTAGTTTTATAGCATTGAGCTCGATGCAATGTGCATAGTCTCAGGTGTTTCTAATGTGTACAGTATCAGGTTACAGGTAGATAGATGAAGCATTGCATTGCTTTTACTTGAGTGCACATGGAAGAAGCAATCGTTCGAGTTGTTTGTGCAAGAGTTACAGTGCATAAACCATATCAACCTATTCTGATTTGTCTATATGATTCCAAGAAAAGTCGAGTTAGGTGAATAAACAAACACCAAACTTTCTGACTGATCACTTGATATGTGGAGTACTCGACAGTTGTGAATTCGCAATAACAAAGGGCTGGGAATTGAGCCAACACAAGGAAAACGTCTAAGTTCTGCCTGCAGCAACTCTTAAATGCTAGCCAACAGAAATACTTAGTTGCCACACATGCACTCGATGGGGAGGTGGAGGCGGCCACGTGCACTCAACAGGGAGGAGGAGTGATGGCAGGCATGCAAGAGGGGGAGGAGGCCGCAGCTGTGTGTCCGCCTGATCGGGAGAAGAGGCGGCGGAGTGTCCGCTCATTTGGGATGTATAGGCAGCGCCCTGCGGCGGTCAATCAGGACGAGGAGCGTTTTTTTTCTTTTTCGTGAGACGGACGCTTGATCGGGGATTAGAGAAACGCTAAAAGTTAAAATTACCCTCACATTAGTGACAGAAAAAGTCTAAACTATCCTATTAATTGAAAGGCCAGATTTAATTGGTACTCCTATATCTCCTCAAGGAGTACAGGGTATCATAAAATCTCTCTTTCATTATGCAATTAGATTAGTAATTGTAATACCAATATTTCCAATTTTATTAGCAGAACATCTAAAAAAGAGAACTTTATTAGCCGCGGCAAATGAACAGCAGAATGGTATCTCCTGATCAGAAGAAGCTGAGGTTCACGAAGAACATGCAGACAAAAATGTCATTTGTGAGAGAGGCCCTCCAGAACTGTACTCCGGTCCTAGCCTTGGACCGGGACTGATTAAATACCGAACCTATGGGACCTCCGATGGAGATCGGCATAATAGAACCCCAAAAATAGTTTGTCGTGAACGGGTACTCTGACACCAACGCCTCAAGCTCACTGTACCGTGCCGGCGTGCTGGAGAGAGGAGGAAGGTCCTCGTTGATTATTAAGTATGGAGCAACAATCAGTTTAACGAAAAGCTAGCCTAAGATCATAAGGGATGATGGTAATATACTTATATTTCAACACTTTTTTCTCGCGTGAAGACTCCATATATGTGATTAAAGTGAGGTCGCCTCCTACATAAGATATGGATTAGAGTGGACTATATTTTTATTTTCTTAAAATTGCACCGTGTTGAACTTTGGACCGATCGATATCACATTAAATTTCGGTTTACTTAAAGGTCTAAACTGGCTAGGAGGTTGAAACACTGCTAAAAAGCACATTCACTATCCATGAATGATTTTCAGAAGGTCGCCCAGTTCACCGAGCTTCTTGAGGAATACAAACACAACAAAGATGAGGGCGCAGAGCTACAAGAGTCGGACATTATAATTAACCATGATCTCATATCGATTTCTTAAGATACTAAGATGATTACAGGGGCACAGGGCGATGGCGCATCAAAACCCGAAAGTACTATCTCAGGTGCCAATGTAGCCTTCTCCTTTCCAGAGGAGCTTGCTAAATAGCGCATGCGAGTTTCCTGATGCTTCTGTTTACTAGCTAGGTGGATGGTGAACTGTCATTACATGCTTGCGTTTATCACCTCCCTTATATTATGACATATTTAGTACTGTGATTAGCCTGGAAAGCCGGTGAACTGTTAAGAAATGCTCGGACTGATGATGCCATTCGTCTATAAAAATGCAGGGATTTGTAATTTAGCACGTGGCCCTTCTTGTGAGTTCTTGATTTACTTGGAGTAGGTGGTGGCTGCTTCAGTTGCTTGTGGCCTGAACCAGTCGTTGTAATCTTAGCCTGTCAGGAAGGAATCCAGTGTCTTGTCTTCCATAATACTACATTACCTAGAGAGGCCTGATTGATGAACTCAAGTTTCATGTGTCTTATATGCAAAATGGATTTTTTGCTCCTAAGAGCGTGTGCTCTCATTTCGTTTTAAACCACCTAGAAGTTAATTATGAAAAAAAATACAAGTATGTAATGTAGCTATAACATATGAACTTGTAAAATTTTATTAAAAAATGTGTCCATTTGTGACCTTGCAAAAAAGACACAAACATCTTGCAATATGATTTTTAGTTTTTGTTGTCTTTTTGCAGGACACAGATGATCATATTTTTAGATAAATTTTACAGGTTCATATGTTATATCATATGCCATAGTCATGGAAATTTTTCATAAATTTTAGAACTTCTAACTGGCTCAAAACGAAATAAGTCTTATATTGCGTATCCAGAGAGATATAAAGCGTATGGTGCTCCTTCGTTCCGTCGCGAAACGGTCCATGATTGTGGCTGCTGTTGTTGGGCTGCGTGGGCGCCGTGCAGATGGCCCGTCGCCGTCTTGGGGGTCCGGCTGGTTAATTAACTAGTGATTTGTCTCGCCACAAACATGTGGGTAATGACTAATGAGGCTATACATATGTTATTTCAGGAGTAGTTCATCTTCTTTTCTTTGAAAAGTAACCTAGGCGCATGCTCGCTCTGACCGCATCAACCCATTCCCAGGTTGTTTTCGTGACCATTCCATTTCGAGGAAGGAAATGTGCGTGTGCCATGGGGAAGTTGCCAGACAATGCCCAAGGCGCAAGGACGTGCAACGAACTACCAAAACAAAAGGCTACAAGAAAAGGAGAGAAGGAAGGAAGAATATGCCATTGCAACTACCCATTATTTTCCTTGCGACAGCAATTGGTCACGTACGTCAACGTAGCCACAAATTTCCGTGCAGCTTTTGATTTGGCCCGATAAGTTATATATACCAGGCGTTCGGTTCAACACAGGGAATGACATGAGTTTATCTATCTCACAGGTATATTCACCGCGGATTAACTGGCTCAAATGGCACAATTACATGTATTATGACAAGAAAACGAAGAACAAAACTAATTACCCGATGGAGGAGTAGGACGACATGACCAGAAATTAACCAACGTCCCTACTCGACTGATTCTCCTCAATAACTCTAGGGAGTAAGGAGTAATCAAGAAGAGGAAGACGCCGGCTAGGAATCGGATGATGTAACGGTGGAGGAGGAGCCGGCTGTCATGGGGGTCATGTCCATGGGGTAGCTCCCGAGCACCCGCAAGAATGAGGTGAACTCCTGGACCTCCGCGAGCGCGTTCTGAGCGCGCGGCTCCGCGAGTGAGGCCTGGAAGTCGACGTAGAACATGTACTCGAAGTGCTTGGCGGTGCCGCGGTTGGCGTCGTCGACGAGGCGGATGGGGCGGTGGCGATGCGGCCGGCTCTCGATCTTGGTCAGGGTGATGTCGCGGAATGCGAAGGCGGAGAGCACCTTGAAGAGAACGGAAGTCCCCTCCTTGTCGTGCGCGAACACGATGCTGGTCTTGAAAGGCCGGTCCGTGCGCGGCACGATGGGCTCCCGCGCGAGCATCACGAATCGCGTCACGTTGCCGCAGTCATCTTGGATGCCGTCGGCGAGCACCTCCATGCCGTACAGCTCGGCGGCGCGGGAGGACGCGATGGCAGCCGTATCGCGGAGGCCGTTGGCGGCCACGTACTCGGCGGCGCCGGCGGTGTCGTCGAAGGCCTCACGGACGACGTTGAGGCCCATGCGGGTGATCGTGTGCTCGCACTGCGCCAACGCCTGCGGGTGGCTGATGACGCGGGTGATGTTCTCCTTGCGCACCCCTGGGAGCGCGAGGAGGCAGTGGTGCACGGGGAGCTGCACCTCGCCGACGATGTGGAGGCGGTGCCGGAGCAGGAGGTCGTAGTTGCGGTGGATGCTTCCGCCAAGTGAGTTCTCAACGGGGAGCACGGCGCGGTCCGCGATCCAGAGCTCCACGGCCTGGAACGCCACCTCGAACTGGTCGCAGGGGATGGCGTCGCAACCCGGGTACGCCTTCCCGGCCGCCTTCTCGCTGTACGCCCCCGGCACACCCTGGTACGCCACTCGCAGCTCCGACCCGTGCATCGGCGCCGGGGACAGGTCCGCGATCCGCAGCGGTGCCGGCAGGTTCTTGGCGCTGCCATTAATACCGCTCACAGGGACCAAGTCAACCACCGCCCCGTTCGGAGCCGGAGCCGGAGCCGGAGCTGGCGCGACCTGGCCGTTGACGGAGTGGGAGCCGAGAGCGGCCGCCTTGCTGGAGAGCACGGCGCAGCTGCTCAGCCACTCCGTCCGGCCGCCGACGAGGGCGCCCTGCAGCGAGCACCTAACCACGCCACCGCCCCTCCCCGGGGCGTGGCACGCCAGCCTAGGATTCTGCCCAATGGGCGCCTTGATCAAACTCGTGGCAGCCATAACCACACCAATCCGCTACACAGCTAGCTAGCTCTTCCTCCTCTGTTTCTTGGATTGGTGCTCTGTCTGGTAGAACGATGCCGACGGTGCCGGGTAAGTAAAGGTAGCGAGAAAACTAAAACTACTACTAGTTGAGTAAGCTTCAAGGCGAGAAGCTGAGATGGGAATGGGAGGGTGGAAGGGGATATATAGGTCGCGATTGGTTGGTTCGGGTTCGAGAATTGGCGCTTGAGAGGGGGTTTGGTGGTGGTGGCCTGGTGGGGAAGGGTGGGGTAAAGGCTTCAGGACTCTGGACTGGATGGATACGGGGTTGGGTGGGTCAGCCTCAAATTATAATCTCGGCTTCTTTCTCTCTTTCTTTCTTCACCAACCAACTGAACCCGAGAGATAGAATCGAACGAGAACGTGCGGTGCATCCCCCCTCGCGTGCGCCGGCCGCTAGTAGCCGCGCCTGCTTCCCCTTTTCGCCGTCCTTTCTTAGATTGACCAGCAAATCACGCACGCCCCCCAGGTGCGTGTGCGAAGTGAGCAGGAAATTGTACTGTGCTTGTACTTGGTACAAGGTTATTGTTTCTGGCGAATTTTACAGCTGCAAAGGAATCCCAACGCTAGATTATGGTCTGATACTGTGACGGTTGGGTCTTTGCGCTAGAGTAGAAAGTCTTTTAGTGCAGTAGTTCCGTTGAAAAGCATCATGTAGTAACCTACTCAATCTAAACAGTGCTCTGACCATAATGTTGGGAGATTTTTGTGTGATCTAGATTAATTTACATTGCAAAGATGTAACCAGATAGATTATCTTTATTTGGTTTGGATAAAATTTATATTTGGCACCCCTTAATTTTTAGCTCTCATGATGTAGAGGCCTGGAGTTTAATCTTCCAATATCTAAAAAAATGTTTAGCTCTTCTATACAGCCTTCACAGAAGATCTGGCTATGCCCCTGAGCATGCGAGCACAATGTAGGAACGGTTATTGCTCGAGTAACTTTGGTCGAGGTACTAGCCTTAGTTGGTCTTATTATTATTAACATGATTTTAGCTGTCATCGAGCAGTATGCATTGCTTTCGGTGGTATAATTTATGCAGATCAACCTCAGAAACTCCTTTGTATATTTTGCTTTCAGGGGTTAGCCAGCAATTAAAGATGAATGCATTATAGCACTGACTGGCCAAAGTTAAGATACTTTTTGTAAATCTGTTCCATTATTTACAATGGCTGTCCTGATCACAGCTGATATGAGTAACCATGTGTAGGAGCTGAACTCATAATGTGTTAGACATAATGGATTACTGAGTAGAAAGAGATAATGGATTCCAGGGGTTCTAATACGATTTCTACAACCGAGGTACGCATCTCATGCATAACACCTTTTCTGAATAAATGTTTCGTTCTTTTAACTTCTTGAATGCCTAAGATGGTGTTAAGTTCTTTTAAAAAGTGCACTAAACGGAGGCAGCAAGAGGATTCTTAGTGGAATTTTTCTTCCAGTCAAGTAAAATTGACATGCATGCAAATTTTGGATGCTGAATGGTGGATGGAATTGAACAACAGCTTTTTTACGCTACTGCCCGTTTCATGTTTGTCTTCTTGATTCAGAGAAGAAAAATACATTTCTATTGGAAAACTGTCATAGGTTTGCAAACTCTGCATGGGAATGACGATGGAAACTATGGTTGCATCTATACATGCAAGATCCTACAGCCAAAGTAGTGTGCATAGGTTCATGATTTTGCGCCTATTCACTTAAGGTATGCTTGCGCATTACGTACTCAGTTGTATGGCTAGATCAATCATTATCTTCTATGACTGCCTACTTGTCATCTCAATCTTTGAGATAGAACTTGCCGCTTTCTCAAGTGTAAGTGACATTTGTTCATCCACCAGTGGCTTTGTCTCCTTTTGCTTGAGTGAAACTAAATGTTATAATTTGGCATAAGAACTGACTTTGCCAATTGATGCAATGGTTATTTTTTTTCCGGAGAATACTTGGTTGGTGGTATCACCAGTAGAATAAATGTGGTTTTTGTTAATTTCTTTTCACGAAGTGTCAGAGTCATTCTCTTACGCGACGTAACACTAATAATCAAACATTTATCCTTCAATTCCCCTGGTTTGATCCTGTTTTCTCCTGCAATTAACTCGTACAATATGTGGAATCGAGCTGGTACTGGGTAGTGTGTGTTACTTTTCTCATGCAAAAAGACTCTGTAATACAAGTGTTCCCTTATTGCAAATTCTGACTGCAAAAATATATATACACAGATTGACAGCAACCATTTCTAGCCAACTCCTTGCATATTTTTCATTAAGTTGTCTTGAATGGGTTTCCAACTAGATTCCCATACGTGCAGACTTACATTCCGATTTCACCTTTCATCACCTTGGACCCCATGCGCTGCACATACTCTAGGCAACAAGGAAATTAAGGCACACTTGCAGTCGTCTACTCACATCAGCATAAACATGGACTTGCAGATAAATGCACTGCACTCTCTATTATATGATTGCAAAAGTGTACCATGATTAATATAGATTTATAAATTTCTTGTGCCAGTATGTTTGGTTTTATTTCTATTAATGGAGACGTGCATTGGACGTACACAATTACTAGCGAGACATCAAACCACGACTTTCTTCTTGGCTCCTGGCTAGCTGGTTGCACGCTCGCTCTCTTGTGCCACGCACTGGCCTCAGCTCGGCGTCTCTCGGTTGGCCGCGTCCTACGTGTGATAGCTGCCCGCGCTCTCGCGCGGCGCGTGTATGCACTGAGATTTGGGTCATGCGGCGACTGCTCTGTTCGTTCTGGTCTTTGGTCGCGTCTCATGGTTTTGTGCTTTCGCACCGGCACCCGGCTGGCTACCTTGACTCGAAGTCGAAGGTCGAAATTAATGGGTTTCACTTTAGGGAAATTCTCTGGACTTGCATAGCGGCAATAATGGTATAAGAACACGTGAGCTCTGTTCTCGGAACGGGACAGTTGATTGGTGGTGTTGGTGCGCTCAATTGTGGCAGGTGGAGAAAGTTGGGAAGTGTACCTCTCTAAACTACTTGAGTTACATGACTATTGCCACAGCCTAAGGTACTTTCTCTTCTGGGAACAAACTAGAAATTAAAAAATCCATGACAAGGGAGACTAATCATGCATGAAAATAACCTATATGCTCTTGTATGGATGTTCACCGTATTTTTGGGGGAAAATTAGATATATGCCACTGCCGAAAGCTCCAAATCGAGATCTGCTATTATTATTTTCGGGCTCGTATAAATGCCATTAAAATTTGAAAATACTTAGAGATATGCCATTAAGAGCGATTTAAGGCAATTTCGGTGAAATACAGCCCCATATCTCAGTCCGTATTTACACAAGGACCAAAATGCCCCCGTTGACTTGTGCTACTCTGCCACATGGGCCCCGGCCCCACGTGTCATCTCTTTCTTCCCCCAATCTTGTTCTTCTTCCCCAATCTTCTTTCTTCCCCCATTATTATAGGTAATGAACAAAAAATATTTCCACAAATTGCACCTAGAAAATGTTTCAAGAACAGATGGAGTCAAACAAGAACTTCTACAGATAAAACATTGCACAAATGATTTCGTGTATACATAAATTAGCACATACGAGCACATCTTGTGTCAACCATTTGTTTTTGCATTGAAAAATCGAAGAAGATATGAAAGTTGAAAAAATGGACAAGAACTGAAGAACGCATCGACAAGATCTGCTCGCCCCGGCATCCATCCGGTGACCGCGAAGTGGGACCGTATCCCGTGCCGGCGATGGAGAAGAGACCGGAGCCTCAGTGCCCTCCGTCGATGAAGAAAATGACCACCAGGCCAGCGGCGGGGAGGTCGTGGCCACAGGGGAGGACATGGCTGTTGGATACGACCTCACCCTCGACGGATCCGTCTTTCCTGACCTTTCCACGGCCAGATCCGGTGGCGATGTCATCGGGAGAAGACGGATCAGCCGGGGTCCTACCGGTGCAGCTTGAGACAACCACGAGATGTTGTCTCCTGGTGGGAGGACGACAGGGTGATGCTAAAGACGCTGGGGACAGGCGCAGCGGCGCTGTCGCTATCGATCAGAGAGCGAAGAGAGACACGGAGCTGAGAGACGAGAGAGAAGCGAGCTGAGCCCGACGAGCAGCAGCCGGAGCATCTCCTCCCGGTCGAACTGGCCGCGCAGCCGCGCGTCGGCGGCCTCGATGAGCCTGTCCTCGCCGTGCAGCCGCCACGCCCAGTCCACCAGGTTCACGTTCTTGCTGCTCCCATCACCGGCGGCGTCGATTGGGCGCCTCCCCCAGCACACCTCGAGCACCACCACGCCGTAGCTGAACACATCGGTCTGCTCGGTGGCCTTGCCGGACTGCAGGTACTCTGGCACCAGGTACCCCATTGTGCCCGCGGTGAGCGTGGAGATGGGGCTCTTGTTCTTGCTGCTCGTCGCCTCGCCGCCAGGCACCGCCGCCTGCTCTGACACGTTGTTTGGGGGGTCCCCGACAGTAGAGGAGTGGGTCCCCGACAGAGGGGCGAGCCGGCGGCGGCAGCGGCTAGGGCAGCAGGAGGTGGCGGCGGAAGGAGAGGGAGAGGAGGGAGAGCAGGAGGAGGAGGAGCACCGGCGGGAGGTGGCGGCGCTTCATCTCCAGCGGTGCGGGCGGGGATGAAGAGAAGATGGAGGGAGAGGAAGAGGATGCCGGCTATCCACGAAAGAGGAAGAAGAAGGTGAAGATAGAGTTAGAGATTGGGTGTTTAGAGGAGGAAGAAGATGGTATTTTGGTCCAAAGCGTACATACGGTGTGATATATTGGCCTGTATTTCACTAAAATTATCCCAAAACGCTCGTAATAGCATATCTCTAAGTATTTTTAAATTTTAATGGTATTTGTATGAACCTAAAAATAGTAATAACAGATCTCGATTTTGAGCTTTCGGTAGTGACATATATCTAATTTTTCGTATTTTTCGGTGCACAATACAAGGTAATTGACGAGCTCAGCAAGAAGCCTAGCACGTGGGCAGTCGTATGAGGCGACAGACCCTGCTCCAGCTCGCGCACCACACGCTGGCCACCGCAGCGAAACGTGGCGCGCGCTCGTATCGAAAGCCCGGCTGCCAACAACCACCGGTTGCGCCCAAGTACAGCTCCTTGCCGCAGCTCAAGCCACATAGCCTGCACTACTACTACTGCGTTATGTATGGTGCAGTGCAGCGCAGCGCTGTGGTGTGCTGTTAATTATCTGGCGTGCACACAATTTTGTCGTCCTCCAACGACCGCGTCTCGTTATCAACTGGTGTAGCTGTGTACTCCACCGAAAGCAGGGAGGCGAGCCGAGAACGCGAGAGATGACGTGCCATGGATATTGTACGGGTGTTGGCCAAGTTGTAGCTGCCTAAATAGTACAATACTCTAATCCTTTTCTATCTAAGGCATATTTTGATAAAGCACGTGGATTATGTGGACATCAAAACCAAAATAATAGTGCGAAATGCCCATGATACCCATGGTGTTAATATACTAGGGATAAGAGAAATGATATATAGTAAGCATGTGTGTTTAATTGTTCGAAATGTCTACCTGTCTACCGAGTACTTTTTTTTGTCATATCTCCTAAATTTTGTCATCGTATAAATTTTTACCGCAACGTTTTTACCATACCAACTTTAAATAAGGATAACAGAGGGAGGCATATAACGGAGCACATATCTGACAAAGGCGACAAGCAGTATAGCAGCTGCTACAGATTGCGTTGGAGCATGGGCTGCACCATTTCACGGCGTCTTCGGTGCCCCGGCTTCCAATAAGGATAATGATGGGGGCATACATGCGGCGGAGCGCGGGGTACACAATGTCATGGCACCTTCAGCGCACCAACCTTAGAAACGTTCCATCGAATGAGTGAATCTAAACGGAGATCTAATTGTAGAAAAATTCGAAAGATAGCACAATCTTTTTATTGCCTTTAATTGTTTACTCGTAAATGCTGAAAAGAGGGGGAGAGAAAGGAGAGAAAAATAAGTAAAAGAGGGAAAAGGTCCGTAAGTCTACAGACAAACAGGATTGAAACACTACATGCCTTATATTTTGCAGTTAAGGGAGTACACCATGATACTATATCATGCAAGCACTATTGGTATTGGAGGTTTGGTTATGTTTTTGTAGGAAGAAATTAAAACTAATAGGCACCCCACAGTCATTAAAAAGTCGACAACTGCTCCACATAAAGTAGTGCTACCTTTGTTAAGAGATTTCTTTGTCTAATCTTAATGGTGGTAGGAACTAGAAAGGAGTCAGGAATGTCTCGTGACCTAACCTACCGATCATGTGGTGGGAGATTCATGCACTCGTCATTCAACTCTCGTATAGACAGATGATCAAATATTCATATATTAAGGTTCGTCTTGTGGAAGAGAGATATTTCTTACTGTAGTACAATTTGATATTTAGTTTAAATTAAATTAAAGCGTCTAAAAAATTACCCCTTATCCAAACACCGCGAGTGGTCACAGGTTTTTTTTCCAGTAACCCGAGGGTACGTATCTTGGAACGGGAAGCATTGATCGGCGAAGAGAAACGGGATTAATTGGATCAACTCATGGTTAGCTAATCTGTTGTGGCAGACTAGGTGCTCAAGTTTATGGTTTGATCCGGAACATGGCGCTAATTGTTAACTGGTTACACGACGAACCACGGAATTTGCGTCGGATCACAAACAATACTCTATTATTTAATCGTTAACATGCATGGCGCCAATTCATAACTGGCTATACGACGAAGCACGAAATTTGCGCAGGATCACACATGATACTCCATTACAGCCGTCTTTGCCTTGCCTTAATTGTAGATGGACAAATGAACTTGAAGAGTACTTGTGGAAACTTCACTGCGGATTCGCTGTCTTTTGTGCGAAAAGAAAAGATAAGCCAGAAAAAGGCTTGGAAACTACCACTACTATAAAACAGAGATGGGCCAAAAACATCCTCATAGACAGGCATAACTGTCATGTGTGATTAGTAGCCTGTGACGTATCGTCACCATAGACCCACCTGAAACAAAATAAAAATACAATCTTGACCCTTCTCCTAGCAATATCATCGTCAAAACTCAGATTTACAGATTTCTCCAATCAAATAAATATCACAAAATTTGATATTTCACATCATAGTAGAAATTACAATTTCATTAATTATATGCTCTACAAATTGCAAATCATACATACAAGATGCGGAGTAGAGGAAGGATGACAAACCTGAGGTCTTGCGCAGGGTGTGGCGCAGAGGGGGACAAGGGGCAGCTCGGTGGGGGACGAGGGGAGGCGTCAGCACAGATGACAGGGTAGAAGCTTGACGGAGGACGAAGGGAGATGGTGGCACAGATGACGGGACGACGCGGTCGATGGGGCGACGCGGTCGACAGGCAGCACGGGCTCGGGAAGGAGGACTAGAGTGCGGCGTGGGCTCCATGGAGGAGGCGGCGGTGGCGCACTAGTTCGAGGAGGAGGGCTCCGGGCCGGCGACGCAAGGGCTCGGGAACCCTAAGCCCTGCATGAGTGTGTAGCGTTTGGGCAGCTAAGTTGCATGGGGGGCTATGTAATGAGTCATCAGTAACCTCGCCCATCTGTGATGAGTATTTACAAAATACAAGCATAACAAAGAACGAAACAGAAACAAAATAGAAGCAGAACAAATACCAACTTCTAGATAGTGTTCTAGAACACATCAAATGGCTCTGCAATCAAGTATTTAAGCATCAATGGCTTTGTAGTCAAGAATTTAAGCATGAAAAATTGACTTTTACATATAAATGGTACATAGAAGTCAATTTTATCATCCAAATTGCTAAAAGTTGACTTTATATAAATAGCAATAGAAGCCAATTTTATCATCCAAATGGCTAAAAATGGACTTTTACATATAAACGGTACATAGAAGCCAAATTTATCATCCAAATGGCAAAAACTTGACTTACATATAAATGGCACATAGAAGCCAATTTTATCACTCAAGTTGCTAAAAATTGACTTTTACATATAAATGGCGCATAGAAGCCAATTTTATCACCCAAGTTGCTAAAAATTGACTTCTACATATAAATGGCACATAGAGTCAACTCTCATCTTTGCACTTGGTTGTTTACTCTAAAGGTTATGTCTTCATCATGATCGTTGCATAAGTAGAAAGCTTCCTCATCATGTTGATCTTCCTCCACGCCATCAAATATCCTATCGAGAGGCCCCTCATCGAATTGATTGTAGTCATCCTCATCCACGACATCCTCAACTCTGTCCTTTTCCCATTCCTAACTATGTCGAGCTTTGGGTTTGCTGGATCGATTAAATAGAAGACTTCGACTACTTGCTTGGTCAAGACGAACGGTTCGTCTTGATACCCAACACTTCCTAGGTCCATAGTTGTTATGTCATACTTGTCGACCTTCATATCTTTAAGCCTAACCCAATGACATTTAAACAACTTGAAATGTATGTAATCGAACTTCGAAATCTCCTCTATGAAACCATAGTAGCTATCCTTCGACCCGTTGGTATTCAAGGATTCTATGCAGATACCATTGTTCCGATATGTGCTCTTTGCGTCCCGAGTCTTCGTATAAAATGTTGAACCTATTTATCTCATATGCTTGCCATGTCATGAGTGTAAATGCTGGCTCCCTTGCCAACCATGTCAGCATGTCATCAACACCTACCAGTCGGTCCTTGAACCACTCGTTGAACTCTCTGTTGTGCATTTCCATGATCCAAGTATTCATTGCATCAGGATTCTTTTGCTGCAGCATTTGATTGTGCTCTTCGATGTATGGAGACATGTCTTGAAAAACTAAGAAATGGGCTAAAGTATGGTCGTGCTTAGGAGGAATGATTGTTCTCTTTCTGAGTGTCCCTTAACCCTCGAGCCTTGCCTTGTGCCATGATCGATGCACACCTATCAGCTGCACATGAGACATATAGTCCACACATAACTCAACAACCTCTTCGGCTGCATAGACTTCGATAATGTTACCCTCTGGTCGAGATCGGTTACGCATGTAGTGCTTTAGAATTTCCATGTATCTCTCGAATGGGTACATGCTGCGTAGAAACGCGGCCCACACATCAATATCTCATTTACAACGTGAACAATGTAATGGACTATGAAATCGAAAAACGACAGAGGAAAATACATCTCCATGTGACATAGTATCGTCACCAACCTCATCCTCTAGAAGTTTTAGGCATAGAGGATCGATAACCTTCTGAGAAATTAGGTTGAAGAAGGTATACAAGCTCGTGATTTTCTCTCAGACCTTTGGCAGCAGAATCCATCTAATTACAACATGGAGGATCTGTATCATCATCACATCGCAATCATGAGACTTCATACCGATTAATTTTAAATCGTTAATCAAACAAGCTTCTTGATGTTGGCACAGTTACCCGACAGAACTTTCACAGCATGAAAGGACTTGCACACCTCTCCTTAAGGGCCAGCGAGTGACTAGCTGGTGGAAGCCTGACTCGGCCTTTACCCTTATCTTCCGGTGCTAACTCAACTCTGATGCCCGGTTAGGCTTCACACTACTTTTGTTTTTCACGGGATGTTCAATAAGAGACCGATCAGGTTTCACGTACATTCTTCTCTATGTGCATTAGATCAATGTAGTGCTACACATCTAGGTCAGGACAATAAGGTAAGTCCCAAAACAATAATTTCTTCTTCCCAGATGCCCTCCCTTGGTTTTTATCTCTTTCTGAACACTACACTAATATCTTTGACAATATCATAGATTTCTTGGCTCATTTTTAGCTTTGGACATGTATCATGCCCCTCTTCTCTATTAAATGTCTTCTTCATCTTTTGGTAAAAGTGTTTTCTCGGTAGGAACATATGGTGCCCCATGTACACGATTTTGTGGCAGTTATGAAAGTGCATCTAGGCCTCTAAACGTTGTTCTGATGGTTAATGACAAACAGATTCAAAGACTAATGTCTATTGCTAAGTATGTGAACAAGTTTAGTACCAAGTGAATACAAAAGAGAAGCATCGATGATCCCTCAAACAAAAAAGGATAAAAGAAGACGGTAAGACTCTGAGTTGTAGATTTCCTAATTTAGTGGCGCAAGTCACATGAGTTTCGGGACACCGTACTATTAAGACGGGTTTGATGAACATATCTTGAGAAGAGTCTTTGCCGAGCGAAATCCATTTTTCACCAAAAGCCGCAACTCGAAAACCCTAACCTTGGATCTCAGAGGAAATCCGGACCCTAGCCCGGACAGTCTGGCTGGAGGTCCGGGCGTTCCAAGAGAATCCAGATCCTAGCCCAAAGAGTCCGGCTGGAGGTTCGGGCCAGTCTAGAGGAGATCCAGACCTTAGCCTAGATAGTTCGGCTGCGGGTCCGGATTAGTACTGGACTGCCCAGACCCTAAGCCCGAACAGTCCAGTCGGCAGTCCGAATTGCTACTGGACTGCCCGGACTAAGGGCTGGAGTGTCCGGTTGGCCGGACAGTCCGGGCAAAATACGGACAGTCCGGGTTAACCTTCGCCAAGTCTGAACAGTAAGATTTCCTCTGCCACCTCAGTCAGTAGCCATTGGATTTGAAAATCCGGATGGTTCGGACCAAATCCGGACAGTCTGGATTTTGACAGATTCCCTTAAACGGCTAGTTTTTGAGAGAGCCTCTATATAAGCCCCCTTGCTCCAAGCAAGGGGAACTCTTTGCCCAACTATTCTCTTGCCTACTCAAGAGTATTTTTCCACTCCTCCAAGCACCAAGAGAGAAACCTTGTGAGGAAGAGAAAGATTTGAGCGATTTGAGAATTGATCCAAGCAAAGCATCGCGTTTATCTCCGAGTATTCATCAAGCTTATTTTTCTTGGAGATTGGGGTATCCTAGAAGGTTGGGAGTCCTTGTGAGCTCCCATCTTTGTGGTGAGCCTCAAGAAGTTTGTGAAGGCCGGGATTCGTCTCTGCGAGGGAAGAATCACTAACAAGAAGTCGAGGAGACGTAAGAGAGTCCTCAAGGGATAAATGTTTGAGAGAAAACCGGCTCTTGATCACATGTGATTGAGCTCACCAAATCTAGGATCCCCCCAAGGATCCGAACTTCAGGAACAAATCTCTTGTCTCCTTTGGTCATTTACTTCCCGTACTTACTTTGTAAGCATTACTCATATTGCTCATATTGACCTTGCTAGTATATTTGCCTTCATATCATACTAGTTATTCTTGCTATCTAATTAAACTTAATTCCGCATAAATTGGAAGAATTGTTAGAAATTGAATAAAATTGTCAAGTCGCTTATTCGCCCCTCCCCTTTAGGCTGACATCTTGATCCTTTAAGTTATTTAGCCGCAAACTCAAGTTTTCATCCATGCATTTGATGCAGGCATGGGATCCTTTTACGAATAGCCGAACATGCTACCGTAGGTAGGATAATCATTTATGGTGCAGTACAGCAACGCGTCTAGAGTGAGTTCCTCTCATTTGTTTCTTTTTCTTCCTTAACTAGTGCTAGATAAGTACCAATAACATGATGTACTTCCGATTCATACAGAACCAAGGATGAAGGTTTTGCGTATAGAGAATCACATGCCAAGTATTGTATCGGCTGCTCATATTACCGAAATGATTCATTCTGTTGATACTCATTCCAAACCTCATATTCCTCGACTCCGTACCGAAACGTGGGTGCAACCTGTCAATGGTTCTCCACTGGACTGCATTAGCAGGGTGTCACAATTTTTCATCGTCCTTACGCTCATTGGAGTGCCAACGGAGCAGTTTTCGTCTTTGGGTTCATAAGCATACATTTTAGACGGGGAATGATAGGCAGATGTCATGCCACCTTAGCCGGAGGTTCTTTCATCGCTTCCTCATCATCAATGTCACCATAATCTTCTTTCTAATTCTTGTATCGAGATGCCTTGCACACCATACATCGATGCAAATTCACATACCCATTACGGAGTAGGATACAATCGTTCCAATAGGCATGTATCTTTTCTACTTCTAATCCTAGGGGACATAGAACCTTTTTGGCTTTGTAAGTGCTTGTGGGCAACACGTTTCCCGCTAGAAGCATGTCTTCGAAGAGAACTAATAGCATCGTGAAACTCTTGTCGGATCAACCGCTGCTTGCCTTCAATTTTAGCAATTCAAGCATGGATGACAACGCTGTGTATTTCAACTTGCATCCCACCCACAAAGGTTTCTCCACGCCCTCCATCAGGCCCAGGAATATAGCATACTCTTTCCCACCAAGGTCCTTCCCTTTTGCATCGCATAGCATCTGTTCTAGATCATTGCCGTCATCGAGAAGCATATCCTTGTCGCCCATATCGTAATCGGAATCAGATTCAACGACATCCGGTATATCATTGACTTCATTGAATTCTTGTTCTTCATTGCGATGAGTCCAACATGTGTAATCTCCATGAAACCTCTCCAAATCAAGTGTCCCTAGAGATGATGTGGATGTTTATACATCTTATCATTCTGGTAGTCAATGGATGGACAAAACATATATTCTGCGCTCTTTCTCAACTTATCATCCTAGGCAGCTCTTATGAAGTCAAACACACCTGTCAGGTACCTTGGGTCCATTCGATTATCACCGTACATCCTGTTGGAAATATGCCCTAGAGGCAATAAATAAAGTTGTTATTTGTCATATTTCAAGTTCATGATAAAGTTTATTCTCCATGCTATAATTGTATTAATTGGAAACATTATTACTTGTGTGGTTATATAAACAACACCGTGTCCCTAGTGATCCTCTAACACTAGCTTGTTGATTAATTGATGGTTAAGGTTTCCTAACCATGAACATGAGTTGTTAATTAATAACAAGGTCATATCATTAGGAGAATGATGTGATGGATAGACCCAAGTTGAGCGTAGCAATTTGATCGTGTCACTAAGTTTTATTTGCTTCAGCTATCATATGTTAAATGTTCTAGTCCTTCGACCATGAGATAATGCCACTCCCTAGTACCGGAAGAATGCTTTGAGGGCATCAACCATCACGCCGTAACAGGGTGATCATAAAGGTGTCTTTCAGGTATCTCGGAAAGTACTTGTTGGGTTGCATGTATCAAGAGTGAGATTTGTCCATCCACGTGACGGAGAGATATTCTCTGGGCCCACTCGGTAATGCACATTCGATATCGCTTGCAAGCAAGGGACTAAGGAGTTAGTCACAGAGGATGTTGTATTACGGAACGAGTAAAGAGTACTTACCAGGAAACGAGATTGAACTAGGTATGGTGATACCGACGATCAAATCTCGGGCAAGTAAAATATCGTGAGACAAAGGAATGGAACATTCGACATCGTGGTTCAACCGATAAATGATATTCGTTGAATATGTGGGAATCAATATGGACATCCATGGTCCCGCTATTGATTATTGATCGGAGAGGTGTCTCGATCATGTCCGCATATTCCCGAACCCGTAGGGTCACACACTTAAGGTTCGTTGATGCTAGGGTAGAGAATGAGATATTAATATGGTGAGACCGAAATTTTGTTCGGAGTCTCGGATGGGATCCAGGACGTCACGAGGAGCTCCGAAATGGTCCGGAGATACAATTTCATATATGGGAAAGTATTTTTAGGGTTTCGGAAAGGTTCGGGATTTTTCGGCAGAGTTCCGGAGAAGTTCTAGAAGGTTCTGGAGGGTTTTAGAGTAGGGCCCACTTATCCCGGAGGGGTCCACATGGACCAAGGGTACTGCATGAACAGTACACACGTGAATAGTGTCGCGTGAACAGTAACCCCCCTTCCTAGATGGATAAGATCGATATCCCTTAAAAATAGGAGAGATAAGATAAAAGGAAAAAGGGGAACTTGGGAGGCAAGTTACTGTTCACGTACTGTTCACGTGAACAGTACCGAGCCTATATAAAGGGGGGGGGGAGGGCTGGGCGCAGCCCCCCTTGAACCCTAGCCGCCAGCCCCTCCCTCTCTCCCATCTACTCCTCTCCCGCAGCTGCTTAGGCGAAGCCCTGCAGGAATTTCTCCACCACATCCACCACCACACCGTCGTGCTGCTGGAGATCTCATCTACCTCTCCACCTCACCTTGCTGGATCAAGAAGGAGGAGACGTCATCGAGCCGTACGTGTGCACATCTCGGAGGTGCCGCTCGTTGCGGTGCTTGATCGGATTGGAACACGAGAAGATCCCTCTCGCGGCTGGGAGGTATAACCTAGCTGCGGGAGGCTGCGGGCTTCATCGACAACGGTCAAATTCTCCGCTACGTTGACGTGTTCGTCGAGGGTATGTAAATATGATCTGTCTCTCGTTGCAAGCTTCTTCTAGATTGGATCTTGATTTTCTAGATTGGATCTAGGTTTTCGTTTGTATCTCGTAGGAAAATTTTTGTTTTCTATGCTACGAATCCCATCAGTGGTATCAGAGCTAGATCTATGCGTAGATGCTTTGTACGAGTAGAACACAATTGGATTGTGGGCGTTGATTCTCTTGTTGCTACCTCTTTTCGTGCACTTTGGATTTTGCGGGATAGCAAGATGAAGCGGCCCGGACCAACTTTACATGTCCTCGCACATGAGACCGGTTCTGCGCTCGACATGCAACTTGTATTGCATAAGCAGCTGGCGGGTGTCTGTCTCTCTTGCTATAGTGAAATCTAATTTGCAACGGGAGGCTTGGAAAAGTTTATAGCAATAATTGAATCCACGTTGTGGCTTTGCGTAGGTAAGAACGGTTCTTGTATACAACCCCTAGAAGCCACGTAAAACTTGCAAACAATAAGTAGAGGCGTCTAACTTGTTTTTGCAGGGGGCATGTGATGTGGTATAGCCAAGATGTGATGTGATATATGTGATGTATGAGATGATCATGTTTTGTAATATTTCACGGCTTGCATGTCGATGAGTACGGCAACCGGCAGGAGCCACATGGTTGTCTTTAATATTTATTGTATGACCTGCGTGTCAACTCCAAACGCCATGTAATTGCATTACTTTATCGCTAGTGGTAGCAACAGTTGTAGTTGCAACACGTGGTGGTGACTATCATGTGCGACGCCCAAGGAGTTAGGCGTCATGCTGGTGATGATGGAGATCGTGCCGGTGCGTTGGAGATGGAGATCAAAGGCGCAAAAGAAGAAAAGGCTATACCATGTCACATTATTCTTGCATGTGATGTTTATCCTTTTTATGCATCTTATTTTGCTTAGTACGGCGGTAGCATTATAAGATGATCCCTCACACTAATATCAAGATAAAATGTGTTCTCCCTTAGTATGCACCGTTGCGAAAGTTCGTCGTTTTGAAGCACCTCGTGATGATCGGGTGTGATAAACTCTACGCTCACATACAACGGGTGTAAGCCAGTGTTACACATGCGGAAATACTTTGGTTAGCTTGACGAGCCTAGCATGTACAGACAAGGCCTCAGAACACATCGAACCGAAAGGTTAAACATGAGTCATATGGATGATATGATCAACATGTTGATGTTCACCATTGAAATTACCTCATCTCACGTGATGATCGGACTTGGGATAATGGATTTGGATCATGTATCACTAAACAACTTGAGGGATGTTGAGTTTAGTGGGAGTTCATTAGTAATTTGATTAATTTGAACTAATTATCATGAACATAGTCTAAATGCCTTTGCAAATATGTTGTAGATCAATGGCTCGCCCCGTAGCTTCGTCGCTCAATTTTAATGCGTTCCTAGAGAAAGAGAAACTGAAATCCAATGGAAGCAACTTCGCGGACTGGTACCGCAATCTGAGGATCATCCTCACTGCTGCACAGAAGGCTTATGTCCTTGATGCAACGCTGGGTCAGGCCCCTGCTAATGACGCTCCTGAGGATGTCAGGAATGTCTATCAATCTCGCAAAGATGACCACACGATAGTTCAGTGCGCCATTCTGTACGGTTTAGAACCTGATCTCCAAAAAACGTTTTGAGAAACACGGGGCATATGAGATGATTGAGGAACTAAAAGTGATATTTCAGACTCATGCCCGTGTGGAGAGCTATGGAGCCTCCGAGAAGTTCTTTAACTGTAAGATGGAGGAGAACAGCTCCGTCAGTGAGCACGTACTCAAAATGTCTGGGTACGCCGATCGCCTAAGTCAGTTGGGTGTAGTCATTCCCAATCAGTTGGGGATTGACAGGGTTCTCCAGTCACTGCCACCAAGCTACAAGAGCTTTGTGATGAACTATAATATGCAAGGCATGCAGAAGACGCTTCCCGAACTGTTCGCGATGCTGAAAGCTGCTGAGGTGGAAATCAAGAAGGAACATCAAGTGTTGATGGTCAATAAGACCACCAATTTCAAGAAGAAGGGCAAGAAGGAAAACTTCAAGAAGGGTGGCAAGAAAGTTGCCACTCCCGCGAAGAAACCCAAGGCTGGCCCTAAACCTGACACTGAGTGCTTCCATTGCAAGGAGAGTGGCCACTGGAAGCGTAACTGCCCCAAGTACTTGGCAGATTTGAAGGCTGGCAACATCAAGAAGAAAGGTATATTTGATATACATGTTATTGATGTTTACCTTACTAGTACTCGTAGTAGTGCCTGGGTATTTGATACTGGTTCGGTTGCTAATATTTGTAACTCGAAACAGGAGCTGCAGAATAAACGAAGACTAGCAAGGGATGAGGTGACGATGCGCGTTGGAAATGGCTCCAAGGTTGATGTGATCGCCGTCGGCACGCTCCCTCTACGTCTACCTTCGGGATTAGTTTTAAACCTCAATAATTGTTATTTGGTGCCTGCGTTAAGCATGAACATTATATCTGGATCTTGTTTATTGCGAGACGGTTATTCATTTAAGTCTGAGAATAATGGTTGTTCTATTTATATGAGTAATATCTTTTATGGTCATGCACCTATTGTGAATGGTTTATTCTTGTTAAATCTCGATTGTAGTGACACACATGTTCATAATATTGATGCCAAAAGATGCAAAGTAAATAGTGATAATACCACATACTTGTGGCACTGCCGTTTAGGTCATATTGGTGTAGATCGCATGAAGAAGCTTCATTCTAATGGACTTCTGGAATTACTTGACTTTGAATCATTTGATACATGTGAACCATGCCTTATGGGCAAGATGACTAGAACCCCGTTCTCTGGAACAATGGAGCGGGCAAGTGAATTGTTGGAAATCATACATACTGATGTGTGTGGACCAATGAGTTCTTCTACGCGCGGTGGATATCGTTATTTCCTAACCTTCACAGATGATTTAAGTAGATATGGGTATATTTACTTAATGAAACACAAGTCTGAAACGTTTGAAAAGTTCAAAGAATTTCAGAGTGAAGTAGAAAATCATCGTAACAAGAAAATTAAGTTTCTACGATCTGATCGTGGAGGTGAATATTTGAGTTACGAGTTTGGTATGCATTTGAAGAAGTGTGGAATTGTTCAACAACTCACGCCAGCAGGAACACCACAGCGCAATGGTGTGTCCGAACGTCGTAATCGCACTCTATTGGATATGGTGCGGTCTATGATGTCTCTTACCGATCTGCCACTATCGTTTTGGGGTTATGCATCAGAGACAGCCGCATTCACTTTAAATAGGGCTCCATCAAAATCCGTTGAAACGACTCCATATGAGTTATGGTATGGTAAAAAGCCTAAGATATCGTTTCTTAAAGTTTGGGGATGCGATGCTTATGTAAAGAAGTTACAGCCTGATAAGCTCGAAACCAAAGCGGAAAATGTGTCTTCATAGGATACCCTAAAGAAACAATTGGGTATATCTTCTATCACAGATCCGAGGGCAAAGTCTTTGTTGCCAAGAATGGATCCTTTCTTGAGAAGGAGTTTCTCTCGAAAGAAGTGAGTGGGAGGAAAGTAGAGCTGAACGAGGTTGATGAACCTTCTCTCGAATTGGAGAGTGGCGCAGCGACGGAAGATGTTCCGTGCAGCCTTCACCACCTAGAGAGGAAGCTAATGATGATGATCATGAAACTTCAAACGAGGTTGCTACTGAACTTCGCAGGTCGACTAGGACACGTACCGCTCCTGAATGGTACGGTAATCCTGTCATGAATGTCTTGTTGTTGGACAACGACGAACCCGCGAACTATGAGGAAGCGATGATGGGCCCAGACTCCAAGAAATGGCTAGACGCCATGAAATCCGAAATGGGATCCATGTATGATAACCAAGTGTGGACTTTGGTTGACCTCCCTGATGGTCGGAGGGCCGTTGAGAACAAATGGATCTTTAAGAAGAAAACAGACGCTGATGGTAATGTGACCGTCTATAAAGCTCGACTTGTCGCAAAAGGGTTTCGACAAATTCAAGGAGTTGACTACGATGAGACCTTCTCACCGGTAGCGATGCTAAAGTCTGTTCGGATTCTACTAGCAATTGCTGCATTTTTCGATTATGAAATTTGGCAGATGGATGTCAAAACTGCGTTCCTTAATGGTAATATTGAGGAAGAGTTGTACATGGTGCAACCTGAAGGTTTTGTCGATCCTAAGGATGCTGGTAAAGTATGCAAACTTCAGCGTTCCATCTATGGACTGAAACAAGCATCCCGGAGTTGGAACCTTCGATTTGATGAGGTGATCAAAGGTTTTAGATTTGTCCAAAATTACAAGGAGGCTTGTATTTACAAGAAAGTGAGTGGGAGCTCTATAGCATTTCTGGTATTATATGTGGATGACATATTATTGATTGGAAATGATATAGAACTTCTTGAAAGTGTAAAAGGTTATTTGAATAAGAATTTTTCAATGAAAGACCTTGGTGAAACTGCTTACATATTAGGCATTAAGATCTATAGAGATAGGTCAAAACGCCTGATAGCACTTAATCAAAGCACATACCTTGACAAGGTTCTGAAGAAGTTCAGAATGGATGAGTCAAAGAAAGGGTTCTTGCCCATGTTGCAAGGTAAGATATTGAGCAAGGCTCAGTGTCCGGCTACGGCAGAAGATAGAGAAAAGATGAGTAATATCCCCTATGCCTCGGCCATAGGCTCTATCATGTATGCCATGCTGTGTACTAGACCGGATGTGTCCCATGCTCTTAGTTTGACGAGCAGATACCAGAGTGATCCAGGAGTGGAACACTGGACAGCAGTTAAGAATATCCTTAAGTACCTGAAGAGGACTAAGGACATGTTTCTAGTCTATGGTGGTGATGAAGAGCTTGTCATAAAGGGTTACGTCGATGCTAGCTTCAACACAGACATAGATGACTCTAAATCTCAATCAGGATATGTATTCATTTTGAATGGTGCAGCAGTGAGCTGGAGAAGCTCGAAGCAGAGCGTCATCGCGGCATCTACAACTGAAGCGGAGTATGTGGCTGCTGCTGAAGCAGCACAGGAAGGTGTCTGGATGAGAGAGTTCATGATTGAACTTGGTGTGGTTCCTAGCGCGTTAGACCCTATGGCTATCTACTGTGACAACACTGGTGCCATAGCGAACGCCAAAGAGCCAAGGTCTCACAAGAATTCCAAGCACATCAAGTGCCGCTTTCACACCATTCGTGAGTATGTCAAAGAAGGTGACATAAAGATTTGCAAAGTACATACGGATCTGAATGTGGCGGACCCGTTGACTAAACCTCTTCCACGAGCAAAACATGATCAGCACCAGGAGTCCATGGGTGTTAAACCTTTACCAATGTAAACTAGATTATTGACTCTAGTGCAAGTGGGTGACTGTTGGAAATATGCCCTAGAGGCAATAAATAAAGTTGTTATTTGTCATATTTCAAGTTCATGATAAAGTTTATTCTCCATGCTATAATTGTATTAATTGGAAACATTATTACTTGTGTGGTTATATAAACAACACCGCGTCCCTAGTGATCCTCTAACACTAGCTTGTTGATTAATTGATGGTTAAGGTTTCCTAACCATGAACATGAGTTGTTAATTAATAACAAGGTCATATCATTAGGAGAATGATGTGATGGATAGACCCAAGTTGAGCGTAGCAATTTGATCGTGTCACTAAGTTTTATTTGCTTCAGCTATCATATGTTAAATGTTCTAGTCCTTCGACCATGAGATAATGCCACTCCCTAGTACCGGAAGAATGCTTTGAGGGCATCAACCATCACGCCGTAACAGGGTGATCATAAAGGTGTCTTTCAGGTATCTCGGAAAGTACTTGTTGGGTTGCATGTATCAAGAGTGGGATTTGTCCATCCACGTGACGGAGAGATATTCTCTGGGCCCACTCGGTAATGCACATTCGATATCGCTTGCAAGCAAGGGACTAAGGAGTTAGTCATAGAGGATGTTGTATTACGGAACGAGTAAAGAGTACTTACCAGGAAACGAGATTGAACTAGGTATGGTGATACCGACGATCAAATCTCGGGCAAGTAAAATATCGTGAGACAAAGGAATCGAACATTCGACATCGTGGTTCAACCGATAAATGATATTCGTTGAATATGTGAGAATCAATATGGACATCCATGGTCCCGCTATTGATTATTGATCGGAGAGGTGTCTCGATCATGTTCGCATATTCCCGAACCCGTAGGGTCACACACTTAAGGTTCGTTGATGCTAGGGTAGAGAATGAGATATTAATATGGTGAGACCGAAATTTTGTTCGGAGTCTCGGATGGGATCCAGGACGTCACGAGGAGCTCCGGAATGGTCCGGAGATACAATTTCATATATGGGAAAGTATTTTTAGGGTTTCGGAAAGGTTCGGGATTTTTCCGGCAGAGTTCCAGAGAAGTTCTAGAAGGTTCCGGAGGGTTCTAGAGTAGGGCCCACTTATCCCGGAGGGGTCCACATGGACCAAGGGTACTGCATGAACAGTACACACGTGAATAGTGTCGCGTGAACAGTAACCCCCCCTTCCTAGATGGATAAGATCGATATCCCTTAAAAATAGGAGAGATAAGATAAAAGGAAAAAGGGGAACTTGGGAGGCAAGTTACTGTTCACGTACTGTTCACTGTGAACAGTACCGAGCCTATATAAAGGGGGGGAGGGCTGGGCGCAGCCCCCCTTGAACCCTAGCCGCCAGCCCCTCCCTCTCTCCCATCTACTCCTCTCCCGCAGCTGCTTAGGCGAAGCCCTGCAGGAATTTCTCCACCACATCCACCACCACACCGTCGTGCTGCTGAAGATCTCATCTACCTCTCCACCTCACCTTGCTGGATCAAGAAGGAGGAGACGTCATCGAGCCGTACGTGTGCACATCTCGGAGGTGCCGCTCGTTGCGGTGCTTGATCGGATTGGAACACGAGAAGATCCCTCTCGCGGCTGGGAGGTATAACCTAGCTGCGGGATGCTGCGGGCTTCATCGACAACGGTCAAATTCTCCGCTGCGTTGACGTGTTCGTCGAGGGTATGTAAATATGATCTGTCTCTCGTTGCAAGCTTCTTCTAGATTGGATCTAGGTTTTCGTTTGCATCTCGTAGGAAAATTTTTGTTTTCTATGCTACGAATCCCATCACATCCAACTTCAGTCCATCTACATAAACATTAAATTTCTAAGCATACCACCATACCAGCTAAGCTAGAAGAAGATGAGAGGGAATTGATGCCTTATACAAGACGAAGGGATTAGAAGGAAACACAAATTACTAACCCTGGGCCAATAGCAGTTTCAAAATTGCCTCCTCTTCCAGCAGTAGCTCCTCCTCCAATAGATCTAGGTCCAGACAAATCCGAGCTTGCTTCTATCTAATAGATCTGTACAAACTCATCCCAGACGGCCATCCACTTATGGTGTCTCAGACAGGCAGATACTTGTGTGTCTGTGTTGGAATCCCACATCATAGATGGGCTGAACAAGGGCCCTTCTGCAATGACTCATCACAGACGGATCGAGCAAGGGCCCATCCATGATGACTATCTAGGACCGAACAATCGGCTCTGAGATAAGTTATCACAGACGATTGGGCTTGTGGACCGTCTGTGATGTTGTTATCACAGATGCACTCCATTTGCTCGTCTGTGATGAGGTGTCTACTATTAGGGTTTTTGTAGTAGTGTACCGATGTAAGGAGGTGTATCCACCTATTGGTTTCTACGGTCTTGGGGATAGAATTTCATTTTGAGGTTTCTAGAATTACTTGAGTGATTTTTATTTTGGAGCATACTTAAATTTTGAGCTACTAGATCTAGAGCAAGAGGATATCACTCCTCCGCTGATACAATATAAAAATCCTACACTCTCGTCAACGAAAATGGATATTAAACACCTAAGTGGATGTCCACCCACCTCATCCACCATCTAACTTACTTTGAAATTTGTGCATGTATTGTGCATTTTCATTCAATACATTTCAACTGTTTGGAGTCAATGCCTTCTATTTTAGAATCCCACCCATCTTCTCTCTCCTTGCACCTACTCATGCATTTAAGTTTGATTCCAAAATTTTAAACTTCCACAAGTTTTGAACCCGACATCCAATTTATGATCCGTTTGAACTTTTGTGTTTGTAGTGACGAGGTCTTTATAACAAGACCGATATTGGATATATTGTTAGAAATTTTGAAACTTAGTGAACCTTCTATGAAACTGTAGAAACTATGATACTATGTTTGACTTGTTTAATGTCTATTTCCACGTATTTACACAAATATACATTTCTTGAATGTTTTGCACATATTTCATTGTCTTTTTAGGTACCACACATATTTCATAGATGTTAACTGTGTTTTTCACTATTGTCGACGATCAGTAACTATCGATCTTACGTAATACGTGGAGAAAATAGTGTACGGGTAGGGATACGAGTCATCCCAGGTAATTAGGGTATCCCTCGGTCTCTATATATTTGTATACATATATGGTCATCGTATACTGTAGATTTGTATTACTCATCATTGACTATGTTTCATATCGTTCAACGTATGTTTCACTGATCTTTTGGTGTTTGACAGATGTTTCACCATGTTTCACTATGTTTCATAGATGTTTCACGATTTTTTTCACATGTTCCATTGATGTTTTCGACGTGTTTCATATTGTTTCATACGTGTTTCACCGTGTTTCATATTATTTCATAGATGTTCATTGTGTTTCATCAAGTTGAAATATCTACGAAACACGTTTTGAAGCATGACTACAAACATATTTGAAACCATGGAGAAACATGTTCGAAATTTATGCAAAATTTATATTGATTTTCATGAAATTTAGCAAACTCTACAACTTTTTAAACTCTCACAAATTCTTGGAAACTTGCCTACAAATTGTTCAAAGCTGGACTACAAATATTTGAACATTTTAGATAAGAGAGAGTTAATCGATGATGCTAGCATGTACTTGAGATTACTTTTATTTTGAATGAGAGAGGAGGGAAATAAGTGGACCTACTCTTTTATCAAGCAAGATACAATAGGCCATACAAGTGTGGTGGAAAAGGAATGAATAGAAGAAATGTATGGAGATACATAGAGCTTGTATTGTGTAAGATTCCCTATAAGTGGTGAAGAGCATGTGTGGGCATCCCCTTAGATCATGAAATGACTTTCCATTTCCTTACCTCTTTCTAACCCTAGTCGTTGCCTATCCTAGCCCCCCACTACTGTGCTTCTCGGTGTTGACATTGCTCGCGTGCGGGCCATCGCCACTGCTTCTATAAATTACCTACTCTCCTCACCTTTCCCAAACCCTAATTGTCGCCCGCCCTAGTGCCCTGCTGCCGTGCTCGTCTTTGGTGTCGGCACAGCTCGCCTGCGTGCGCCACTGCTTTCTTTCTCTGCTTCTTCAACGGTGTGCTTGCTATCCACCGCGCCTTTGTAAAGAACATACAAGGGGAGGGGTGCATTCGGCAGAGAAGAAGAAGAATGAGGTCGGGTGGCGTCGATCGGAGGCAAACAGGTAGCTTGAAGGTTGAGTACTCCGGTGGCAAGGAACACTTGATGTTTGAGAATTCGTGCAAACGTGATGAAATGGGCTCGTATGTACTATGTTGCTACTATCCAGTTACGAAATATAAATCGAGGAGGTTGGACTTAAAACGAAACAACATGTGTTGCCTGATGCAAATGCATACATAAAGGGTACTAGTACACGAGTTTTACTTTGATACGTCTCTCTTTGAAAAGGTTGAAAAAGGTATTTTCGTCGCTGATTGATATTAATTGTATCGGTTGTGTAATTAGGCCTAGTGTACACCAAAGCCCGGTTCCAAAATCCAAACCCATAACCCTTCTCCATCCACTCTAGAAATCGTCCGCTTGACTAGTTCTCGAAAAAAAGATCCGATAGCCGTAACCACCGTGCCCGCTCTGGGAAGCTGTGCATAGCAGTAGAGGAAGCAGCATTTTTTTAGACCTTTCGTGTCGTGTAGAGATAATCATAGAAATATATTATATAATAAATTATCTCTTAATGTCATTTTTAACAATTAATACATAAATAAATTATAGTATTAAAATTAAACTAGATAACCCGTGTCGAAAGAAAAACATATTGTACAATGAAAAAAGATAGTGATTTCTCTAGCGGGAAAAGATCATGTATTCATCAAGGAAAGATAATTTTCTCTTTCTTTTTTCCCTCTCCTCTAACTCAATAAAAGTCTCACCTGACACCTTAAAATAAGACTAATATCACGTTATTAGAAATGCCCTTGGGCATCATGCACTAAGAAATCAAATCATCCCGTGAGAAGCAACCAAGTGAAAACATGACGATCCTACACAACCTACACTTAATTACCTTGGCCTGCCCCTCTCCACGCATAGGCTAAAAAGATCTGACTTCCAATTTCTCGAGGATAAAGTCGCCGGTAAATTGCCTAATTGGAGGGGCAAAAACATCAATATGGTGGGGCGCTCCACTCTTGTCAAGGCGGTCCTTTCCTCTTAGGCCATCTATCACCTCACCTCCCTCATTGTCCCCCCGGGCACCAAGGCGAACATCACCAAAATTCAAAGAGCGTTCCTGTGGGCCGGATCGGACAAAGTTTCTGGCGGTCAATGTAAAGTAAATTGGAAGATCGTTTGCCGCCCTACATATCTTGGTGGTTTGGGCATCCTCGACCTGGACAAATTTTCCCGCGCACTCAGGCTCAGATGGCCTTGGCTTGCATGGGTTGATCCCCAACGGGCTTGGGTGGGCTTTGACAACCCATGTGACGATGCTGACATGGACATTTTCTACAATGCCACGACTATTACTATTGGAAATGGCGAGATGGCGAGCTTCTGGCATTCACCCTGGTTGCTGGACCGGAAGCCTAAAGATATTGCGCCAGAGATCTTTGCCCGCTCGAAGCGCTCTAATCTATCTGTAGCTAAAGCTTTAATCGCCAACGCTTGGATACGGCACATCGATATGCAAAGTGGTCTTTTGATCAATTCCATTCAGTAATTTTTTGATCTTTGGTGTAGGATCCAAGAGGTGCAACTCACCCAAGGCGTCAAAGAAGAGATCACATGGAAATTCACTGCCGACGGCTGCTACTCCACTGCTACCGCCTACAAGATGCAATTCACCGGAATGGTCAAGTCCTCTCTACCGGTGTTGGTCTGGAAACCTTGGGCACCTCCAAAAGTCAAGTTTTTCTCTTGGCTAATCCTTCAGGACAGGATCTGGACGGCAGATAGACTTACTCGGAGAGGATGGCCGAACTGTGGCCTCTGTCAGCTCTGCAATCAGGAGCCGGAATCCGCCGCTCATCTGATGTTCAAGTGTCGTTACACCATTCGCATTTGGAACATGATCTATGAATGGCTAGGCTTGCGGTCTCAAACGACGACCTGGAGTGACCACTCTACGGTGAAGGCTTGGTGGAACGCCAACATTGATCAACCCGGTCAGCAAAGGAGGGCGATGAACTCTTTGATCATGCTCATTTCTTGGGAAATTTGGAATGAACGAAATGCGAGGGTCTTCCGCAATGTGGCTTTGTTGCCCTCGAGGGTGGCCTGCAAGATCAAGTCTGAAGCTAGCACTTGGACCATAGCCGGGGCTAATTTTTTAGGAGCTATTATTTCGGGAGTCTAATCCTTTTGTTCCGACCTTTATGGTTTCTACTCATTTAAAACTCTGTTCCTTCCTTCTTATTTAATGAGATGAGGTAAATCTTTTGCCTCTGTTTCAAAAAAAAACTGTGTTTAGATCATAGTTATGGCATATGCTGCTGCTTGTTCGCTGCCTGCGCCAGTTAAGGTCAATGCAGAAGGCTCGCCGACGGCTTGTCCCTAGAGCCTGCCGCCGTCGACCCGCCCGTGCCCAAATTCTTTGTAGCGGTGCCGCCCCAGGCGCCCACCCGCTTTGCGCGCGGCAATCCCCGACCGTCCCCACGCCCGACGTCATACGTTTTTGTGGTGACGGCAGCGATACTATTTTAGCAACGAGCCAGCGATGGATGCGAAGAGGATTTGGAGATGACGAAAAACTTAAGCACAAACCATACGTGTCTAAGGGCTTGAGCCCAGGGGCACCTGTAATTTGCGGGTGACCGTGCCCACGGTCAATTTCTGACAGCTACAGTAAAGCTGTCGGAAATTGTCAGGTTTCTACTTTAACACAGTCAGGTTTCTACTTACAGGTTTCAACTACAACATAACTAACTTTCAACTTACGAAATTCCAGCTTTCAACTTCTGACAGTTTTACTGTAGCTGTACTGTAGTGGTACTGTAGTGATACTGTAGCGGTCGGAATTGACCGCTAGGAGCGGTCGACCGCGGAGTATGATTTGCGTGAGCCCAGATACTATAAACGGACTGGCCAACGAATGCGGGTTTTGATGGGGCTCAGCGTGTACATGTGAAATAGATTATAATACTCTTTTTAACGAAAAGATAAACTATAATTTACACTATTGATTTACCTGGAAAGTTATAAGTTCCTTTAAAGGAAGGCGTACTGAAGCAAAACGTCTACTACACAACTACCAAATGCTTTTTGGCTTAATCAGCGACCCTTTCCGAATCCACCTCCTCCTTTCAACAGCTACCGACATTCCGCCTCGCCTGTACCTCCCATCTATTCCACTCGTCATCCTCCTTCCACTCCTTCTCATCCCACTCGTCCTCTTCCTCTCGTCTCCTCTTACTCCATCATCGCCACCACCGCCATACATCATCAGACCTCCGTCTCCTCCTCCCTCTACCACTTTCTCCTCTTCCCTTGCTCCATCGTCCCTGTTGGAGTAGCCATCACTGCATTGTAGTCAGCGACCTTGGCATCGACCTGCCTTGGAAGCCACCCACCCCTCGTTCGCAGTGTCGGTGTTGTTGTGTCCATGATTCGCCTCCATCGTCACCGCCAACTCAGAGCCCCCCGCGCACCGATGAAACCCGTCCAATGAAGGGTAAAAACCCTAGGGTCCTCGCCGATTGCCATAGTCATTGTCATCACAATCGCCTTCATCTAGTCGATAATTAGCCCCCTCCGTATCATGTTGCTGCTCCTTTTCTTCCTCATCTCACTTCTTCCCCCTCTTCCACTTCTTGATCAATAAATTGTGCTTCAAACCAGACGGCATGGGATGTGTCGGTTGATAAGACTAGCCGAACATCATCGAATTAGATATTCCCATGCATCAAAGGCGGAGGATCAAGAGGACCAACGTTGGTTGCAGCACTAAGTATATAGGTATAAGTTGGACCGGACGTCTGTAGAAATATTTTTGTTATATGATAGAAATATTTTGTTAAAGCATATGCAGTAAAAAATTTAAACTAATATAATATGATATTTTTATGTAACAAATTTTGTACGATATATTAATTTTTTCTATGTAATGAAAATATTATCTTTTTCGTTCAATAAAAACTGGTTATACGAAAAATATAACCCATACTATAGATGTATTAATGTTTTCCAATTTTTCTATTAGATAGCTCCTCCTGAGATTTTGTCACTGCCGTGGATAAAAGACAAGACTGCCTTGAAGCTCGGCGTGACTTCCGGGGGTATGCAAGTAATAAAATAGTACAGGAAACACATGCGCACACGTGGGATTACTACTTGTTCTTCGACAAAAACGTGGGTTATGCCTCAATTTATAAAAGTCCTGCCCTTTTTCCTGGAAGCTGGTAGTTGCGTATATACATTGCCACAGGGGTTGATTTGATTGAATCCGTCAAATAAACAAAGGAGGTTCTTCCAAAAAAAAATCAAACAAAGGAAGAACTGGAGACCCAAACCAAGCCAATCGCCACCTATATATCCCCTTCCACCTCCCATTCCCCTCTCAGCTTCTCGCTTTGAAGCTTCTTTATGTACCAGTTTTCTCGTTACCTTTAGTTACCAGCCAAGCGACAGAGGAGGAAGAGCTAATTGTGTCATCACTCATGGCTGCCGCGAGTTTGATCAAGGCACCCATTGGGCAAAATCCTAGGCTGGCGTGCCACCCTCCGCGGAGGGATGGTGGCATGGTCAGGTGCTCGCTGCAGGGTGCCGTCGTCGGCAGCCGGGCCGAGTGGCTGAGCAGCTGCGCGGTGCTCTCCAGCAAGGTGGCCGCGCTCGGCTCCCACTCCACCAACGGCCACATCGCGCCGGGGCCGGCGGCTCTGAACGGGGCGGTGCTGGACTTGGTCCCTGTGAGCAGTATTAATGGTGGGGCAAGTAACCTGCCGGCGCCGCTGCGGATCGCTGACCTGTCCCCGGCGCCGATGCACGGTTCGGAGCTGCGCGTGGCGTACCAGGGTGTGCCAGGGGCGTACAGCGAGAAGGCGGCCGGGAAAGCGTACCCGGGCTGCGACGCCATCCCCTGCGACCAGTTCGAGGTGGCGTTCCAGGCCGTGGAGAACTGGATCGCCGACCGCGCCGTGCTCCCCTTGGAGAACTCGCTCGGCGGCAGCATCCACCGCAACTACGATCTTCTGCTCCGGCACAGCCTCCACATCGTCGGGGAGGTGCAGCTGCCCGTGCAACACTGCCTTGTCGCGCTCCCGGGTGTGCGTAAGGAGAGCATCGCCCGCGTCATCAGCCACCCACAGGCGCTGTCTCAGTGCGAGCACACGCTCACCCGCATGGGCCTCAACGTCGTCCGCGAGGCCTTCGACGACGCCGCCGGCGCTGCCGAGTACGTGGCCGCCAACGGCCTCCGCGACACGGCCGTCATCGCGTCCTCCCGCGCCGCTGAGCTGTACGGCTTGGAGGTGCTCGCCGATGGCATCCAGGACGACTACGGCAACGTGACGCGGTTTCGTTATGCTGGCCCGGGAGCCCATCGTGCCGCGCACGGACCGGCCATTCAAGACCAGCATCGTGTTCGCGGCGCAAGACAAGGAGGGCACCTCTGCGCTCTTCAAGGTGCTCTCCGCCTTTGCCTTCCGCGACATCAGCCTCACCAAGATCGAGAGCCGGCCGCACCGCCACCGCCCCATCCGCGTCGTCGACGACGCCAACCGCGGCACTTCCGCCAAGCACTTCGACTACATGTTCCACGTCGACTTCCAGGCCTCACTTGCCGAGCAGCGTGCGCAGAACGCGCTCGCCGAGGTCCAGGAGTTCACCTCATTCTTGCGGGTGCTCGGGAGCTACCCCATGGACATGACCCCGATGACAGCCGGCTCCTCCTCCACCATGACATCATCTGATTCCACGCCGGCGCCTTCGTTTTCTTGATTACTCCCTAGAGCTCCCAGGAGAACCCATCGAGTAGGGACGTTGGTTATTTTTTGGTCATGCCGTCCTACTCCTCCCTCCTTGCCGGGACTAATTAATTCAATTTTGTTATACCTTTTCTTTTCAAAATACGTGTAATTATGCCATTGAGTTAATTAATCCGCAGTCCACAATAGTACATCCTTGTCCTGTTTGCACAGAGCACACCAATGCGTATCTTTTTTCTTCTAAAGATTTACAAGCGCGAGAAGTCGTTGTTTGGGTGCCAGGAACGCTGGAAACCAGCTCTCCTGTGCTGTCCTTCCAGAGCGACCCGGTAGTCCCTAAACCCTAGCCATTGGGTTTCCCTCAGATCCACTGCAACCGGTCTTTTCCGTGGTGGCAGTGGGTCCTACCTCCAAACGGCAAAGGGAGCATTTTCGGATGGTGGCGATTGGGAAGCTAGGGCAGCGGCCCTGGAGGTAGTTGCAATGGTACGGCGTGCGCTGCTCAAGATGACTAGCCGCTCTGGCCCTAACGGCGGTGGGCAGAGAAGGCGTGCTACCCCATGGACATGACCCCGATGACAGCCGGCTCCTCCTCCACCATGACATCATCTGATTCCACGCCGGCGCCTTTGTTTTCTTGATTACTCCCTAGAGCTCCCAGGAGAACCCATCGAGTAGGGACGTTGGTTATTTTTTGGTCATGCCGTCCTACTCCTCCCTCCTTGCCAGGACTAATTAATTCAATTTTGTTCTACCTTTTCTTTTCAAAATACATATAATTATGCCATTGAGTTAATTAATCCGTAGGCCACAATAGTGCATCCTTGTCCTGTTTGCACAGAGCACACCAATGCGTATCTTTTTTCTTCTAAAGATTTACAAGCGCGAGAAGTCATTGTTTGGGTGCCAGGAACGCTGGAAACCAGCTCTCCTGTGTTGTCCTTCCAGGGCGACCCGGTAGTCCCCAAACCCTAGCCATCGGGTTTCCCTCAGAGCCACTGCAGCCGGTCTTTTCCATGGTGGCAGTGGGTCCTGCCTCCAAACGGCAAAGGGGGCATTTTCGCATGGTGGCGATTGGGAAGCTAGGGCAGCGGCCCTGGAGGTAGTTGCAATGGTGCGGCGATTGGGAAGCTAGGGCAGCGACCCTGGAGGTAGTTGCAATGGTGCGGCGTGCGCTGCTTAGGATGACTAGCCGCTCTGGCCCTAACGGCGGTGGGCAGAGAAGGCGTGCTAACGGGACCAACATGGCTAGGCAGATCTAGGCATGTGGCATAGCGAAACGAAAGGCCGAAAGTGCATGGCCGGTAGGAGGCTCGCGAGGTGGGCGATGGTGTGGCTAGCATGGTGCCGTCGGTGGTGAGGCCGGTATGATGCCGATAGTTGCGGCTAGCAGGTCAACGGGTGGTTTGCTTTGTCTTTGTGTCGTGCTTGGTCGGTTTGTATTGGTGTGTGTTTATCTGGTGGTGCTTGAGACCTAGTTTAGTTAGGTAGTTGGCTCGTTGACAGGGTTTTCGCTCTGTTTTCTTTAATTAACTGAGCTTTGTAAGACTTTTTGTCTAATTTTTTTTATAAATAGAGCCAATTCTGTTTAATATGTGAATTGCAGGAGACACCTGCCCTCTAAGGAGGTTCATCAGAAAAAGATGTTTGGATGGTTGCACCGTGCGGATGTGTTAGGTGTATTTGGATTTGTGGTGCATCGTATCCCAGCCCAAGAACCACAGCTAAAAGTCGTGAATAATTCTAAAACAAATTGACGACCTGATACAAGATGCATGAATATATTACAAAATTCAAATCTAAACTGAATCTACAGCTTGAGAAAAAAAGTTAAAAATCCACGATAGTACCAACTCAGATCTACTATAATTAAACAATATATGACTAGTACTATTCACATCATGACTTGTTTTTCATTCACTGGCTGAGAGCTCATATTCCCAGTAGGTAGCTTACAAATAACCTATAGGGGTGTCTTTTATAGGCCAAGGGAGGGTGGCAAGAAACCCCGTGCCCTTTGTTTGATGAGAGAATTAGGAGTATTTTAAATTTATTTGGTCTATAGACTAGGTATAGGAGTATGAGAAGACTTGATCTATGGTCCATAGTGAATCAGAGGCTTGGTGTATCCTTTTCCAATTCGGCTGTTTTTCTTCTGCGAGCTCGCTTATTTGTTAAACTTTGACTTATTATTTTTTTCACTTGTATTTGGCGTGTAAGGTTGTGAGAGTTGACCACAGGCTTCCTTGTAGAGGTTAAATCCTTACCTACAACGGTAGCTATAGCATCCAAACTTATGACCATTAAAAAAAAGGGAATTAATCTAAGCTTAATAAAATTAGCTACAACATTAAATTAATCCAGTATGAAATAATACTTGGTTAAAGTCCTAAATATTTTTATTATGTTCCACTTGGCTCAAAATATTTTTTATAAACATTTAAGTATTTTCAGAGTTCATTTACTATTTATTTATTTTTTTGCTATTTTTTAAATAGAAAAACTAGTTTAAAAAGCCCCAGGCAAATTGGCCTGAATCCAGCCCAATCCGCCTGTGCCTCCTTCCATCCCCGCGCATGCCCGCCTTCTCATGAGCCTCGACCCGCTTCATCGCCATGCCTTGCCCACTCCCACTTGGGCATCGGCCTACCCGACGTGGGCGTGCACATGCGGCCATTCGATCGGGACGAAAAGCCATAACTGTACCACGTCACCCCCTCCTTCCTTGCACCCGCAGACCGCCACTAATGCCAACCGCCTCCGCGATAGTTGTGCGGCCACCGCCATTGTCGTGCCCACAGACCGCACCCTCCGCGGCCACAGCCGCCGCGCCGAGGGGCTATATAAATAGCCCCCGACCACCTCACCAGCGCCGCCCCTGTGACCATGCCGCTGCAATCGCACGCTGGAGCTGAATGCCTGCCCCATCTCTGGCAAGGAATCGCCACCCCTGCGGTGAGCCTCTGACCGTGCCATCTCCACCGTTGAGTTCATCGCGCTGCGCCTCCCCTGCTTTGCGATGCCAGCGGTGAGCCAACGCACTTGTCCTCCGTGCAACAGCGAGCGCACTGGCAAGGTTACTGTCACGGTGCGGTCGCATTGTGCACCTTGCTGGCACCGCCGTGATCGCCGTTGCTGGCTGCCACCGCTCCCGCTGGCCACGTCAGCCGGGCCACTGACATGGCACCCGTGTGGCCGCCGCGTGACGGGCCGAGTCACCCTGATCCGCCACGTTAGCCCTCACCAACACGCATCGGCTCAGTGGACTCAGTCCACCATGGACCGAGACACTGATGTGCGGGCCCCGCACGTTAGGGTTTTTCTATTATTTTTATTTTATTCCTCTGCTGACTTCATCATTGTGTAGTAATTCTGTAAAACCTTCCTAGGGCTTGTATTTTTGCATATGGACTCTGATTCCGACAATTCTTGTGCTCACATGTTCATCTTTTCGAGTCCCATCTATCCAATGTCTTTAAATATTCTTTTCTCTAGGTTATGTTGGTGTTCTTTGTATTTATTATTTTTCTCTCTTGTTCCACCTGTAAAGTACGTGGTTTCGGAGTCCTAGGAAGGAGGGACCATCTTGGTGGAAGATCAAGATCAAGTGCAAGGGCAAGGCAAGTGTTCTTTCATCATTTTGCACCCAATTTTATGAAACTATCTTGTTCCCATACAATTGGATGCTATATTTATCAAATGTTGTATCTGGGAATGCTTATTACATACTCTATTGTCTTATACCCCTATCTTGTTATTGTATGCTATTTACCTTGTCACCATAGATTATTGTTTAGATCGTCGTCAACTAGTACCATCATGCATTGATTAGCACTGCTTACGTCATCACCTATCAAATAGGATCAACTTGACTAATGATATACTTCAATCTTAGTGATAGTCTATGTGTGGCTTCAGTGCTCCCTATGAATTGTGCTATGTGCTACATAGGCAACCAGGTGGGTAAATGAAATTGATTGGGGCTGCTCTGTGTGATATTAGCTATGTGCATTTAGATTGTGTGGCGTTTGCTGATATCTATTTGTAGCCAGTCTAGAGTTGGTCACCCTAGTCACTTAAGGATCAAATCTAACGTGCCATTGATTTGAGCCCAACTCGTACATCCACACGGACAGAATAGGGTGGGCCTGACATATTAAGTTGTTGATCCTCACCACTGGTACCTCTGGTGTTAGTTGAAATGGGAGGGGGTTAGCCACTTTTTTTGGGTTATACTGTTCCTACCCAATCGAGGAGTTCCTTATCTTGTGTGATGGCAAGCTTCCTACTTGTCTGTGTGAGGCATAGGGTATCACTTCTCAGGGAGGGTCAGTGTACGGTGTGAAGCCTCCAAAAATTCTTATCATGACCCCTCTGCTAACGCAACTTAAGAAGTGTGCTTTGAGACAGGCATGTCTAAGCAATCGAACGGTGTCATGTTGTGTGGGAAAAGCTATATAACCTCTACAGAGTGTTAATGAATTATTCAAACAGCTGTGTACACGGTCATGGACGTGCTTGGTGATTTCACATGGATATAGTTAATCATAAATTAAATGTGCAATGGGAACTGTGTGTAAAGAAGCTGTGTGGGCTGTGTGTCCCCCTTTGTTTACTACTAAGTTAAGTTTGTCGAACTGCTCTTTGACTATTAAGCTTTTATCAACCAAAGCTCAGTTTTTCTGCAAAAAAACCCTCAGCCTTCCCTTTACAATAAGCCTTGTATTTATATCTCTGCTATATTCCCCTTGCAGAGTTGCAGAGTACATCATGTACTCACCTTGTTGCAATAAACCTCGCTAGCCGCTGAAGGAGAAGGAGATGACCCCTTGTTTGGACAGGAAAAACGGAGCTAATGATAAAGCGAACTAGGATTGGGTGCCCCAGTTGACTGTGTGTGGGATGAGATGGAGTAGCATCGCTTCTCTCTTTAGTTCTTTCACTGCCATACTTTGATTCTGCTAGTAAGACGTCATGTGTGGCTTTGAAACGTAAATAGTGGTCACAAGACCCTTGTCCTTATTTTGCTAGTACTATCATTATTTGAGTTGTGTTGTCATATGTATCTCTGCGATGTTTATGTGATAGCCATTTCCTAGGACTAGCACGGTTAAGCATAGGAGGTCCGAATTCGAAAGTTTGGGTCCCCACAGAGGTGCTATCGGATCCTACTTGATTGTAGGACTTGACCCTAGGTAGTTTGGCCGAGTAGAGAATCCAAAACTATTTTCTAAAACTAAAATATGGAAGACTTAAATGAAATTGTCTAGCCTTCCCTTTTTTTCCATTACCCCAAGAGCAGCATTGTTTTACTTTTTCTCACATTTACAAAACTCAGCTCTCACTCCTTGTCGTATGCTTTTCTTGCTTACCCTGTCTTACACCCTAAAGTACCCAACAGATGGTGCTGACTAGGACTGGAGTGGGAGATGACGTTGTCACAAGCAGCGAAGCCCCTTCAAATGTCAACCCAACCCCATTACCAATCCCAATACCATGCCAATGCTGACCCCAGTCCCAACCCCAATGCCAATGCCAATCCCAACCCCGACACTAACAATGGGCCACCGTTGCCACCGCCGGTTAATGAGAACAACATGGAGGGCTTTGTGGTTGCCCAGACTCGGATGGTTCATATATGATGAACCAGGTGCAGCAGATGATGCAACAACAACAACAAATGTTTCAACAACATATGCAACCCAACCAAGTAGTGGTTGGACATGTGCCCATGTAACCCCACGAGACCATGCTTGGAGAGTTCATGCCCACAAAGCCTCGACATTTGCTGCCAATCGACACCGGTGTAGGTAGACGATTGGCTACATATAGTGGAGCGCATGCTAGTGATCACATAGTGTAGTGACCATGAGAGGGTGCTCTATGCCTCACATCAACTGGAAGGAGCAGTCGTAGAGCGGTGGGAGAATTTCTGTGAACCTCTTGCCAATCCAGAGAATGTTACATGGGCTGAGTTTTGCGCGGCATTCCGCCCATTTTTCGTGCTCGAGGGAATTATGGATATCAAGGAGGAGTTTCACCAGTTGAAGCAAGGAGGGATGTCTATCAATGATTACCTCATGCAATTCACCCAGCTCTCCTGCTACACCACAGAAGACGTAGCCACAGACAAGGCACACAAAACCACTTCCTTAAGGGTCACAATGATGGCCTTCGAGTTAACCTTTGCATCCACAACTTCCCCGAGTTTTAGGAACTTGCGAACAAGGCTCTCATCTTGGGAGGACCAAAAATGTGAGATTGGAGAAAATTGGAAGAAGAGACAGGCTAGTCAGGTGGACCAACCCGCTCTAATGTTCCGAGTGTACCAACCATAGCAGAACCCCTGCTCCAACACAGTGCTAGCAACCAGGGTAATGGTACCTGCTAACTACTCGCAAAGTCAGATTGTTTGTGCTACTGTTGTAACCCCCACGCTAGGCGGACAAGCTACACCAGAGGCCCACATATGCTACAACTGTCGCCAGCCTAGTCATTTCACCAACATGTTTCCTCAGCCCAAAAGAGTCTCGCAATACCTTTTAACCTCAATATCCTGACCAAGACCCCCGCGCTAGGAGCCAATAGAGGTCAAACAAGTGCAGCCACCAACTGAGGACAACAATTGGTGGTGCGAGGATCAATCAACCACGTCACCATAGAAGGAGCCCAAGGAGTGCCAGACGTTGTGTTCGATATGTTCTTAGTAAACTCAGTACCTATAATAGTATTATTTGATTCGGGGTCTTCACACTCTTTTGTCTCTCAAACTTCTGCAAATAAGATTGAGGCACCCTTGGTGCCAGTAAGGAATGTGACATCCCGGTTTTTCTAAGTCTGATCAGTGAGTAGGTTAACGAAATTGAGTAAGTTTTAAAACTTTTTGTTTGTCATCCCATACATTATAAGAACCCTAACTTTAAGATCTGGTTGAAGGTAACGTGTGATGGATGAGACACAACTCGCGTTGCTGAGTTATGTCCGTTCAGTCATATCACGTTGCTATCTAATGCTAATCGGGTTAGTGTTCTCCGCATATATCTCATGCATCGCAAACATTCATTTATAAACAAGCACGTATAAACATTTGAAGATTAAACTCTATTCCATTGAAGAATGCATTTACAAGTATACAATGTTTGGTTACATAATACAAAAGAGAAGAAATAATCAAAGAGTACAATTATAATTGTCCAATGTACAAGAATAAACAAGAAGATTACATCATTGCATTTCTATCTATACAAGAGTCTAACCTAATCTTCAATTCTCGACTAAACCCTAGTTGTGGGGGAGGCGACCTGGAATATTGGCACTCGTCGGATCTCCAGACATATTCATCTGAGATCGTCGAGTTGTGCCATTTGCTGTAGGAGGCAACACATTTTCGAAAATCTTTTATTTTGAAATAGAGGTGATCCCACCAGCACAGTCTCGCCTAAACCCGCAAAGTAATTTACGGGGGCAAAGTAGCACCAAAAGGTGGAACCTAAGTAGTTTTAGTTTTGAGAAATAGTTTAGTAAACATTTGTTTTCAAAACTATCCGAGGGTCACATGGCTAAGACCTTGTTGGACTAAACTAAAATAAATATATATGTGGAGAAGAGGGATGAGAATAAAAGTATCTTTTCTTTTCCCTATTCTACTTATCTACATTGCCTCCATGGATTTTCTATCAAAAAGGGAAATTCTTTAAAACCAAAAATGAGATAATCCATTGAAAGATATATATCCATCAGCCACTATTTTTGACCAAAGTCCATGCCTTAGCATGACAGCCAGCCGAGCTCACCAAAATGACTGCAGTAGTTATCTAGCCAAGCAAGCACAAGCACAGGATCAGCATAACCGAAGGCAACCAGTAGGAGGTGGCCTACCAACCCAAGGTAACCAGGAGGAGGCTTTCTTGCCACCAAAGAGAACAAGGTACTATAAGCCTCTACTGAGATTAGGATAGCAGCCCATTGCCACCAGCGAGACACCCATTCACAAGAGCTAAACCAAGTGACCACCAAGCTCCAGGGGGCCAAGAACCAGGAGCAGCCGAGGAGAAGTTCAGGTAGGAGGAAAGTAGAAGAAGTCAGGAGGAGGAGTAAGAAAAGGAGAAACCAACCTACCTTATTCCTGAACTGAAACAAGGTGAGATTCATTCCAAATAATCACAGACTATCTAGGCATATGGATGGGAGTTAAATAGCATCAGACAACCCTCAAATTCTAGTAAGGCATCTGTAGTATCTATTCTTATCAAATTATACCTTTCCCAAGCCCTTTCTTAGATTCTAGAATCATCACAGGGTATAAGGCAACCATTTCAACATATTTGTTCTTTCAGTTAATACCTGATATTAAAGAGAGCATATACATAACATTTGTCGTTACCAACATTTAACCACATGCAGCACACAAGTGCTTCAGATGTCTAAGCATCGTCACTAGCTAGCTAAAATCAAGCATCATATCTGTTCCTTCAGTTCTTTAAACTGATATGGTTAAGTAGATACACATACATAAAATAGGAATATGCTAAGTTCAAGAATAGCATTGGTTCTTATCTGGATTCTACCCTTCTCAAACCTCTTTCTCAGAACAGCAACTGATCACAGACTAAGCTAAGACCTAATGCAATATCTGTTCTTTCAGTTTAACATCTAACATATATAAGGCGTCTAGTGTAGCATTGTTCTTTATCAATTTTACGACAATCTCAGATCACACCCAGCAAGGCAAGCAGTCCCTCCTTTGAACATGCACTCATATTATTTACCAAGTTATTATTTGTGTTCACACTTTATATCGTATGCGCTCAACTTCTACTTTTCCGATAAGTAGTTATTGTCCTATTCTTTTTGCATTGAACTGTCTTGTAACCCAGAACGCCACAACAACCACTCCCGACCTAAATCTACCAGTTTAGTCAAACCGTTAGTCTACTTGTACTGATATTTCATGCTTAGCCTTACTTCGACATGTAAAAGTCATAATTCCTAGGATTGCAGAGAATTCAACTTCTGATGGATGGGTTAAATGTGGCATGGTGTAGTAACTACTGAGAAGTGATTAATAACTTGACTAATGCTCATTGGGCTTAGACGAGAGGCCATGGCTGGGAGCATGGTGGGTTGTCTCGTTTTTCCACAAGGACCGGTTGCCAATGTACATTGACCCAATATTTGCGTACCTCTATACGGGTGGTATAGTGGGCCACTCACGACTAAATAATTTACCTAGACTTATTGTATGAGCTACATAGTTTGTCATTTCCATTTGTCGGGTGGGTGAAAAATGATGTGATGTGGTGCCTCAATATAGGTGTAAGGGTCACACACGGTCCGGGACTGGGGATGTATCACCTGCTACAACTTTTGGGACCGTGACAGGGTACCAGCCGGATTGGTGTACACGGACTAGCCCATTAGGGTGGCTCATACCTAAGGTCGAAAGCATTGTAACGGTCGTGTTCGATCACCCTCTGCCGACACACCTCGTGAAGTGTGCTAATGGTACCAGCATTAAAAGTCAATCGATATGTGTAGGTAAAGATGTACACCCCTGCCGTGTCTGCGGTTATGGACAACTTGGTGATTACTTACGTTGAATTAGACAAATTCAACGTCACTCTAAAATTTGCCAACTTTCCTTAGAGGAGCTAGTGACTACTTGCTCCCAGGTGGTCGAGGAAGAGTTGGGTGGTGTTATGCTGAGGATGGATGGAAGCTCTGTACTAGTTTTGGAAGCATGCTTCCTTACCCCTTTTATGAACTGCTCCGGTAGTCGATTTACATCTATTTAAAGTAATGAAAAGTTTGAAATTGGCTTTATGCAATTAGTCCACAAATTGGCT